>OOFJ01058824.1:1521-12710 GCA_900323375.1 Benthosema glaciale
CTCCACCAGGTCAGGAACATTTTGTTTTGCATACAAATATGTACACAGATTGGTGCAGTTATAGGTAAAACAATGGCCAGCCGGGCGCCTGATGGAGGGGAATTGGTTGTTGTGTTCCTTCCACATGCTACGTCCAACCAGGGAAACTCCCCTCTGGCAGGTGAAAAGAAGCAGCTTGGACTCCTCATGCATTGAAGGACGAGGTCAGTCCGCACGGGGTCAGTCCGCTGCCCCCCCAGGTTGGCGGAGGGTGTGTAGAGCCCAGGATCACATTAGATAATTGACACAGGGGTGAAAAATGGGTTACCAAATCGTGGTATAAAAAAATATTTAAAAAAAGTTGTGGTTCAGAAAGGTGTCTATCAATATTGATGATGCAATATGCTTGAGAGAGTAGCAAGTGAACTTGGTTTAAAAAGGTGAAATGTTAGGTATTGTTTGGTAACCTCAGCTGAAACATTCTGGGAGAGTCTCTATAGTCTAATACTGCGTAATCTATTTTATTTCCCTTTCATCTTCTGCTTTCTTTCTTCTACTGCATAAGTCTACTGCATAATCCCGTACGCACAAACCACACGGAGAAGGCAGAAAGCGGTCAAATAACAACAAAAGCAGAGTGGCAAACTATAGAAAAAAATAGGAATTATCATCCATTTGCAATAATAATAAACAGTAAAAGCTGCTGTTTTTTTTGTAAAATAATTCTGATTTGGCCGCAGACCCCCATCTGAAAATGTTTATGTGCCAAGGACCCCTAGAAGAGTAAAACATTATTATTTGTTTAAATAGCAGATGTACAAGTGCAAGTGTACAAAATAGCAGATATACAGGCTCACTGTACGCCACAAGCCTGTATAGATGCTATTTTTGAATAGCCAGCATATCAAATATGGATAAAGGGTTTAAAATGATTGTGATGCTGTATTAAAACATTTAGCTGGGGAACCCCTGTACCCTGGGGGGCTCCCGGAACCCCATGTACTGCTTTATAATACAAATAAAAGCAGACAGAATTATTTAATTTGCAAAGCAGAGAGGGAGGAAGGAAGGAAACCACACTCCTTGTCCTTTAGAGATTGTTTTGCATTCACATTTCCCCCAGTGCACCCTCTCCGACTGCAGGCTGTGAGGGTGGTGTGATGGGTAATTAGGCCTGATTCCCACTGGCAGCCAAATCTAGCCTGAATCAGATCTGAGCCACTTCAGGGTTGAAATCTGATTGGTTTAAATGGTCACATGACTCATTTAAACCAATCGGATTTCAATCCTGAAGTGACTCAGATCTGATTCAGGCTAGATTTGGCTGCCAGTGGGAATCAGGCCTTAGACTCAGCCTCAACTTCTACGTTTGAAAAAAGAAAAAGAAAAAAGAAAAAGTTCTATTCACTTTATGATGACTAATAGGACACTTTTCTTACATATGAATAGAATCTCAATTGCCCTTCACTGCTCACTATTCTTCTCTACTTCCCTGAAGAGTGGAGCACACCTGGCATGGGGCCTTCCTGCTGCTGCACTTTGATGAAAGGCTCTTTCTTTTAAGTACTGAAAGTGGACTTATCTCATCATCATCATCATCATCATCATCATCATCATCATCATCATCATCATCATCAAAGAGAATAGTCATCCGTTTCAAATTGTACTGAACAGGTTGCAAAGTGGCACAATGACCTGTCTTCACTGAGGAAATTGTGTTTTACAAGATACAATATGAATTATCCACAGTAAAAGCAAGAGTATTCATTAGCCACCCACAATGGGGTTAAGGGCATTATGTAATTCAAGTTCAATCTATGGTGAGCTAAATTTTCAAAACACAGGGTCGTCTGGCATTAATGTAAGCCCGTACAAATCTTTTAAGAGAGACTTGTGTAACAAGTACTGATATATCTCCAGTACAGAGATCAGTTGAAGGAGAGAGGGCAAAAGGACCGTGCACACTCTATTTGATGAATCATCCGCTGCAGCTCACTGAAGTAGGACATTTGTTCATCTCACACTGAATAACCATTAAATAAACCATTTTGTCAGGGGGCTGAGAACATTATGGGCATGAATAAAGCATTTTTCCACAGGATACGCGCAAAATGGTCAAAATACGGCTACACGGAACTCGAACAGCAGGGGAAATAAGTAACGCTCTAAACAGAGACTGGGGGAAAGTGGAAGGAACGGAAGGGAGCATAGATACGTAGACAAATCTCCTTAAGTGTGTTTTGTAGTGTTGTGCTATGTCATTGTCATGTTTGTGATGGATCGCTCCACTGCCTCTCAGGCCCTCTGTTCCGCATGTCACTACGAATACTCCTCCCTCGTAAAAACGCCAGTGTTGGATTAAGCATCTCACGTTTACAGTACATTATTCCCCCTCACTTCATTACAATAAAAGGATTAACCTGCCGCCATGCAGAAAAGTGATTGGTGGGGAGGGGCGGGTGGCATGTGGCTGAACTGTCCTTCCCCCTTGCTGTCGAACACCTCTCTCTCGTGTGCCTCTCCAAGTCTCGCAACTAATCATCCTGCATTCAAACTCCTCTGGGGGTGGGGTCATAGTAACAAACTAGGACAAGGAATACACATCGTAAGCTATTAGGAGTTAGGACACACAGTAGTTGACTTACAGACTGTAACAGCACACGCTCCTTTTATTTCACACGGGACTTGTCTGGCTTCCGTCCCGTCTTCTACGTACATGTCAACGTAAAGATCGTTAGAATCAAGAAACGGGTAACATCTCAATTGGTACACCTACATTTCTCACCCTTTGACCTATAGACCAACTAGTTGCCTTTCCTTCCTACGTGCATGCAGTAATAGACTTTCAAGTTCACAGTATATGATAGGGATAAACCTTGCTCATTCTAAGGTGTTATGATGGACGCGTGGGAAAAATCTAAATGAGAATGAAGCACCGCAGCATGACAGTGGAGATGGGCCCACTCATACGAGTCCCCTCCACAGCCATCCATCTTCTCATGTATGTGATCTGTGATAAATTAAAAGCTGATTATTTCCTGGAGGGAGAAGTCGAGTGCTTGGCCTCCGGCCCCCGTGCTGGCGTTGATGGATTAGGCAACTGCCTACAACTATGGACCTGTCCCCACTGACTGCAGGCATAAAAAAGCACAGACGCTGATGCCACAAGCTTAAGTGCTTCCCATGAAGATGCAATCTCTTAATTTATTCTGAATTACAGCCCTATCAGCTCTTTAAAATACAATTCCATTATTTTCTTTGTGAGATAGTCAACATGCAATTCTTCTTTTTTTGTTTTTCTGGTTAACGTATTATAAACATCAGCTGAGTTTAACGTAAGTCGATACTACTAGGCCGATGCCCTTTGGGAACAATCCCTGTTGGGATGGGAATGCATTGCCCTTTGGTTATTATGCAATACTCGTTGTACCCATTCTTCAGAATACCTGTTGTCAGGGTAGCCATTGTCATTCATAGTGCAGTACCTCATCATCATAAATTATATACTACTATAACATCAGGATGCTCTGTATAGAGCGTCACAGTTACGCCCCTTTCATGACGACATGAGCCCCGGAAGAGAAGTTCAGTTTCGCCATGGAGTTCTCAAACAGTATTTATTTAAAGACGGAAAAACAAAAATTAGTCCTGTACCCTGCCTTTTTTTTCCTTCTTACTAATTATTTGTTCGGCCCAAAACATTGTGTTTATTGTCATGATTTGTTACAAGAGTTGGCTCTGTCCGCGGCTAAACGTCTTTAAATAAATACTGTTTGAGAACTCTATGGGGAAAATGAACAGGGAATTCTCTTCAGGGCCTGTTGTCGCGAGCGGGACTGCAGCGTTCAGGGTCCGCTCAGCTGCATATACATGTTTAGGTTCATTTTAACATCTACTCAGCTCAGGCTTTTGTGAACACCCCAGACAGTTTGCTTAATTCAGTATTTAGATATTTGATATGCTACCATGTTAAACTAAAATACCTGTCCTTGTTTCTGGTGACTGATATTGTCCTTCAAATTTGTGAGGGGGCAGTGTTTTTTCATATATTCCTTAAAAAGTATATAAAATTATAAATAAAATTACAAAAATAATGTAAAAAATAAAGGAATTGAAAAAACACGGCCCCTCACAAATTAGAAGGACAATATCACTAGAAGCAAGAAAGTGTGTTTTCAATGGATGTAACAACAATAAAATGGAGTTTGACGTTACAATGGGTTTTTAGGAAGGACAAATTGAATATGAAACATGTAAATACTGAATCAAGCAACTTAAAAACTGTCTGGGGTCAGTGAACCCAAACATGTTTGAAAGTGAAATATCCATTTAATCAAAGGGAGTATAAGTATGTGTTTTATGTTTTACAATCCAGTGGTATCCAATGTATTAGCTCTACTTAGCCATAATATGATATGCACCAAAGACAGCATGAAGGGCACTGCCGACAAGCTGACTATGCCAGTAAGAAAATGAATGTCTCCTTATGACACAAAATGATTGCAGTCAGACTGTGCACTGGGCAGCGGCAGGTTGGAGAGTCCAGGAGTTTCTGTGAAGCAGAGATTTTCACATTATAGGTGTCTGAACCATTTTTCCTAGGTCGGCATCATTTAGAAGGGCTGCGGTGCAATTTATCTGTTCTGGTTGGCTCTGCAGAAGTGGGAACAAAGGCGGTCAGTCTGGCTATTGTGCCCCTTTTGTGTCCCATATGCCAGAAGTCTGCTGCACAAACAATACAGCAACTGCCAAAGACCACAACGGCCATTATCTGGAGTAGAATCACTGTCATTATCTGCTAAAATCATAACTCTAATTACAAAAGTTGCTTTGTAAGCATGTAGATTATGCAATGTTAATTACCCGTGCACAAAGCGGTGAATCCATGTTCAAATGGCTGTTGTGTCCCTTACAAAGCATCAGACATTCTACCCTCTGCCATATGCTGAGATATGCCAGGTCGCTCCGTGGCTGGCTTAAGCCCTGGTGGCATAATCACATAATTTCTGTCATTAATAACATCTCATTAATAGTAATTCTAATGAATCATCCTTAACCATATCATGTGATATTAACCAATGTGCCCGTATGCATAGTTAAAATTGATGAACCCCATCCCATAACTGCTCCATCTCATTACTCCGTCTCTGACTTGGCACCATCAACTGCAGCCAGTTACTGTAAGGCTTTTGAACCTTAAGTATTTCTTTAGAAAGTGTGGTTGTGGGACTCCTTTTTTAGCAGTGCAGCCGCTCATATGCAAAGCTCTGTCTGTCTGTCTCTCCGTTTGAGCACGGAATGTGCTCATAATGATTGGACATCATGTTGTAATTGTTGTTGCCATCATCAGATGTCATCATGGTGTTGAAAGGCACCTCTCACTTCACACAAGTGTGATTTTTAAGTCTCAAGGCACCTATATCTCAGTTATGCCTCGAAAATGTGCATTTTAGTTTTTGAACTCAAGCACACTGTAAAATCCTATAGATAGTTAATCTTTAACTCATTGTTAAATCAGCACTGAGGATTTTACAGTGTGCTTGAGTTGTTGTTGCTTTAACTGTTAAAGGGTGATTGTGTTTCAGTTAAAACCCTGAAAATTGCCTCAGCGCAATAGGCCGTCAGGTTAGTTCAAGATTATACAGATAAAACCTGAACTATACACTGGCTTACTGTCAAACTCAAGAAAATGGCCATTACATTCTCTAAAAATCCCAAAATTAAGCCTGTTGTGTACAAAGAAAAAGCATAGTGGGGGTGTTTGCAAAGTATTTCCATATGATTTGATTGATGGATTTGAAGGATGCTTAGGAGAGTGTGCTTATGAAATATCAACGATTTCAGGCTAGGGCTAGACACAAGATGATTTTCCCTGGGAATAGCAGCCCCTGGCATTAATCACTATAAGCCTGCACTTTACCAACGCACTCTGGCAAATTAAATCCCCAGAATAATATCTTTATCATCGCTGTATTTCTGCGCTCTGACACAAGCATCTATCTGGCTTTGGAAAGCAGCGATGCAAAGCCTGCCAACTCAGACCTAAAACCATAGGGCAATAAAAAGTGACATCAGGAATGGGAAAGTTAATAGTGTGTTTCAGACGCATTTTGTAGAGGGCAGGGCTACCAGAGGTTTCTTTCACTGTAAGTGACAGCAGCTGGCAATGTCCAGCGCCTACCATATGCCCTTATGAATTCCAAGCTGCAGTATTAAATAGTTCATAGATACAGTAACAGTATGTAGGGTTTCTACAAGGCTATATGCGGTGTATACATTATTGTGGTCAATTATTGAAGGACATACTGTACATTGGCATTAAATTCAGCTTAGAGATCATTGTGATTGCTGGTTTTGTGTATTTTTTTAACGTATCAGGGATGATATTGTAATATTGACTTTTTAGTTCTAATGCAGCCATTTTTAACTATGAGACATTTCAGAACAGCTGGCAGAGTGCACTGCCGCCTGAAGCTATATAACAGAAGATAGAAAAGCACATACAGACTGAAAATGTCTGGAGGCAACTGTCAAACTAGGCTAAAAGCAAATGATATTTCTCTCTGAACATCACTTTCACAATCCATGTTCTCTATGTGACTCCTTGGATTTGATTAGATTTTCTTCAATAAGTCTGGCTTTTATCAGAGGCTAGTAGTCTCTAGTATTATGGCAAATTATAATAGGCGATTATAGAGGGTGCGGAGGACGTCAAAAACGTAGTATGCATACTTGTGAGGCGCACCGTTGCTCTGATCCGCACCAACCTTGGAACAAAGACTGGTCAGGGGTCTGCCATCAGAATAGCCACACCAGGAGCCAGGGGGGAGAGGAGGCAGAACATTGTAAACTTGTAGGAGATCTAAACATTTACAAAGCTTCTCAACACGTTGTGTTGTGAGTTTTGTGGGAAAAAATTTAGGGGACCATCTGCTATTTACGCTTTATGTAAAAACGTTGAAAATTGTGACACATGATGACATGCCCAAAATAGAGACACCAGGGTTATTGTGGTTAATGTGTATACTGCATAGAACAATACAGTTTTCACATAGGCCTACTGTAGCTTTATAAGCCTTGGCTGAAAACAACTAATAGCCTATAGCTCAGGAAATGGATTGGCTTAATCCATGCCTATGAAATGGCTTTATAGTCTCTTTCGACCTCATAAGCACATTCTACACACAATGGATGACGTGCCACAGTAGAACTTCATGCTCCAGCAAACAACACACACAAACATTAAAACACAAAAAACAACTACGGATAGTAAGAACATGATGGGACTCTCCTGACAGGAGCACTGGTGCTAATCATGTACAAGCCTTTGACATAACATAGTGAGCCCTGGCTTCTCCCTGGGACTGACGCTGTCAGCCTTCAGCAGAGCACATCGTGTCTCCATGAGGATTGTTTTTCATCACATTAGGCAGAATCAGGCATGCAGATAGCGACAGCTAGCATGTCACAGTGACGCAGACACACGATCACCAATTAGAGCTATCGCGAGCCCTGTAATTAACAAGACTTACTTGATTTGAGCTTGCGTAAAATGCATTCATAATATTAGAACTAGATTAGTCCTGGATTACCAATAAGCGCCATTCATCTAATTAGCTAACACATCCATGAAAAGTTAATACATTTAATGATATCCCAAATTCACAAGATTACAATGCTAGGTTCTTGTTAATTGACAGGCACGCCAGGCAGGGATCAGCTCACCCTCCCTCTGCCAATTAATGTTTAGAAAGTTTAAAATGGGCAAAAACTTTGCTTCTCCTGTGTTTGTTTGTGTGTGATGTGTGTACACACGTGTCTTATCGGCCGAGTATTCCTCCAGTGCCATTACACAGAAGCTGTGTTGTTTCCTTTTTGAAACATCCTGTTGTTCTCTTATCCCACCGTTTTTGTGGAGTGAAACGATACAACAGCAACCGCCAAGTTAAATTGGCAATTACAGTGCCTGTCATCCATACTGCTACTCCTCTGTATTTGTTTACAGAACCCTTACAAAGGGACATTTTCTGATTCCTGCCTCTGGATTTATCTTGACTCTAGCAGGCAAACAGTGAAAGCTGAGCTGAATATTCATGCATGGGTGTTGTTGTCTTCCACATACTTGGCTGAATTAACTGTGCACACTTGTGCTTGGCAAAGTTGCATTGCAGGGCTTTCTGGACCAGCTTTAGATTATCTGAATGCAACTCACCAATATTTAATTTGTTGTCAGGATCTAAAAATTCACAACTGGGATTAGGGTGTGCATGACTTTGACTCAGCATCTAGACGAGTAACGGTTGAGTGTCTTTATAGTCGACAATTGAAAATACTAGTAGGTTAACCTAAATGTACAGGCACATCACAGACACATCACTTTCTACTGTATATGTACAACTGCCTGGTCTACTGTATGTTATATACATGGGCCTGTTATTAGATTTAATTAGATTTCTCAATGTCAAACCCAAGCTGACAGGACCTCAATGCAGAAGGTACTTTTCTTCCCTGAATTAACTTATTGGGCTGCATATTGGGGCTGCATTGCTCTGCATTACAACTGAAGGGACTAAGAAACTAAGTTGCCTCTGAAGGTAAATTTAGAGAGCAAAAATACCTTCTGCAAAGTAATTGTGCAAATATAGGCCTTCTCAAACATTTTGAATTGCTGCTGGGTAGCCTATAAATATCTTAACTATACTACAATAAAAATCACACCGTGTGAAGGGAGGGGCGCTCTCATACGTCATCATACATGTCATTCTGGCCAACCACAATTTTCGTCTTCACTGTTTGTGCTTACACACTTTTGTCTTCAATGTTTGTGTTT
Organism: Benthosema glaciale; assembly: GCA_900323375.1. NCBI lineage: Eukaryota > Metazoa > Chordata > Actinopteri > Myctophiformes > Myctophidae > Benthosema > Benthosema glaciale. The sequence continues at coordinate 10,331 of OOFJ01058824.1, forward strand.
ACACACAGACCCTCAAAGCTGGACATAGGAGGGGCTAGCACAACTTGAAATTTCCATCCCAACCCTTGATACCGTACAGTGTGTGTGTGTGCGTGTGCGTGTGCGTGTGCGTGTGCGTGTGTGTGTGTGTGTGTGTGTGTCTCGGTCTTGTATGTCTGTCTGTCTGTCTGTGTGCGTGCGTGCGTGAGTGCGTCCAGCTGGTGCTCGTTGATGGTCGTTAATGTCAAGGCAATTATGTTTATGCACTGTCAAATAGGTCTACATCTATTCTATCTATCCACATCTCGTGTTTGAGCACCAAATGCATTTTGAGAGCCCAGAAATGTCATGCTTCGCGCGCACACTGTGCAGCCCCCCACACACAATCATTCTACAGTTGTGGCCCCCGGCCTAATCTAGTTGAATACCCCTGGCCTATATCCTAAGTCAATATATCGCCTATAGCATATTAGAGCATGCAGAAGTCTGACCCTTCCCAGGCATCAGAAGCTATAGAGCGCCAAAGTCCTAACGTCACTCGCTCATTTCCTGGTTCACAGAAGTAATTTCTCTATGGAGAATAACATGGGGTCCACTCCAAACGTCTCATATAGGCATTGTGGTCCAAAAATAAACAAACTCTCTGTATTGTTTATGACTGTCAGTCACTCATATACAGGTATGATACAGTCTGTTTTTAGCAAAAATGTAACATCAGCTGAAGTAACATTAGTCAGTTGATTCTTCATATCCATATGAGTGAAACCGCCCCCATGGTTTGTTTATTTTTTTAACACAGTTCTAGATCCACAGGAACGCAGCCAGGGTACTGGCCCGGTTCCAGCGAGCCGCCCCGTGTCCAAAACGTGACATGGGGGTTCCCTGGGGGGTCCCCGGAACATCCACACCCCCAGGGGGCCGGGCCGGTTCCGGCGAGTGGCGAGTACTGTCACTGTACTGTACTGTAACACCCCAAATCATCATATACAGTTAGTATGTGTGTGTGCGTGTGTGCTGCACAACAGTGACACTTTGTGATGAAAACCCACCAAACACTATTTCCGTGCTTGGACAGAGGGACCCAGGCAGGGTCCCTGTGTCCCTGTGTTTTTAAAATACATGACTTACGCCCTCTACCGATATTGACGTCAGACTTATGCGCTCTATGAGCTTATTTATTACCATGTCATCTAGAGACTAGATTCTAGACCCCTTTGACAACAGAAAAGTGGCTGAAGGATAATGGTGGTATAGGTAAGAGGCAGGTTTTAAAGGTGTAAATGGGATTTTAAGTGGGGTTTACATGGGCAGGGCATGGATTCTATCGTCAGAGTGCTCAATAGTTAATATTTCTTCCTTTTTCCTTTGAGACTCAATGCAGTAATTCTTAGAGATGAGATGGTAATGGCTAATGGCATCCACGTCTACAAAATAACCTATTTTTTGAACACTGCACACTTGAAAGAATTCAATGTGCTCTTCAAGAGAATAGTGATTCATTTAAATACTGTGTTATAGATAAAGCCCTTGATAGTGGTGGTATAGTAGCAATAAATCTACTATTCTTTCCTATAACATACAAATTGCCACACTAGATGTAGTTGCAAACCAAATCTGCAGATGGCTTCACTCATTCTTTATCATGTATTCTTAAATCTTGTTCTCAAGCACCTACAGTACTGTTTAATAAAGTAGATATATGCTGTACTTGCCTTACAGAGTGTGACCATTACAATTTGTGATAAGCCATCAAATCAACTATGAAATATATTGTGTCTGCCTTAATGCAACACTGGCAATAAAAAAGCACATAACGCCATGATAACTGCAAAGTTATGAATGGTTCCTCCTGTTATTATATTTTGCCTGAGTTAAAAGTAGAGTACTTTGCCTGCTAGAGGCAGCACAAGTTGGGAACAAAAGATGACATCAGTCCATTAAACAAAAATAGAGGATAAGCAGCTACCCGCGGCTCCCAGACAACACTGAGCCCGTTTAGTTAGTGACATTGGCATTGTCCTTCCACATAAATGTCTTCAGGAAAATACTATGGAAAGGAAAACTGCCTTTTTACAGCTCTATTTAATCTATACAGCATGCAGAAGCAAGCAGAAGAACCCCCCCACGCCGAAATAAAAAAACTTTTAAATCACAGATACAGCGTGTCTTTCTTTATACAGACTATAGGTTTAGAAGGTGGAATGTAATGCATAGTTAAACATGGGGTTCTGATAAAGGAAATAAAATGCCCTATTAGAGTGAAAAACGTAAAACACAGAATTTGTGAGACCTGTGAGAACGTCAAGGTACCGTATATAAAAGATGCATTCCATTCATGTCACTCAAACCCTAAACACCAACATTAAGGAAGGCGAACCCCATCAGTAACATGTGTGTGTGT
>OOFJ01058836.1:6863-16863 GCA_900323375.1 Benthosema glaciale
CTAAATGGAGGAGTGGCAAATCCTGACATTTTCAACTATAGTGAATTCTCCAGATGAGTATTAGTCTTGCAAGATGCTGTTTGGATAATCTTCCACAAATACAATACAAATGAGAAACACAACAAATATATCTGGGTATTGAAAACCTCAAGGGATGCGACCGTGACGTATATACCATGCGCCCACTTTAACTTGAGATTTATAATGCTAGCACTTTTGAATTTCTAATGGGGTATATTAGAGTACATTGTGGGTTATATATTGAGATGGCAGGTATGTGACATTAATAAGGACAAATAAAACTTATTTTACACGTTTTTAGAACACAAAATAAATCGCCACATCCCGAGTAATCAATCTGTGATATTAGGGTATGTTGTGATGCCTCTCATAAGGATTGCATTTACAGTTGCAGTACCCCGGTCTAACGGACCCTACGTGGGGGCGCTGTCATATTTGGGGGCGTGAAATTTGTAGTCCCCGTGTGTCTCTATAGGGACACCAGGTTCATAGTGGTGAAAGATGCATGCATGTCCGTCAGCTTAATTGAGTCAAACATTTCTATCTTAAGGGGTCTAACTGATATTTGGACTGTATTCTTTATATTTGATAGATTTTTCTGTGTGCACGTGCGTGCGGATTGAACCAGCGGAGTCTGGAGAAGAAGCCTGGGGGAGACTGTTGATTATGTTATGACACATTGTTATGACACATTGTTCTGCAGAGAGAGATGACGTGGAGGCGGTCCTCCAGTGTTCAGCATGAGAACAAAGCACAACACAGAGCAGAGTTTCTGGGGATTAGAAGATGAGGATTAGACTGTGGAATGAATGAATGAATGGAGGATTGCTGACGAAGCAGCACAGGTGCGCAGCTGAGCTTTGAGTCTCGATCTTCCTCTAGTCAGTGATTCTCAACCTTTTTAATTTCAGAGGGTGTACAGCTCATGTTGTTCTCCTATTTTGCCTTTGATTAGAGCAACGATGCTGCAGCAGTTCCTTTGATCGGTGTCTCTCAACAAAGTTTGTGACAACAATGTTTAATAAAAGTATAATTTATTCACCTACTGCTTGAGCAGTCCATTGTCCAATAGTTGTGATGTTGTCACTGTGTGCTCGAGCAGCAATCAGTGCACCTAGTCTCAACACCTGCACATTGATTTATGACTGATGTTTTATTTTATGAACTCTTTCACTTAGTTTTTATTTTGTTGCTCTTGCCCAAAGTGTCTTTGGGTTATTGGGTATTCAGAAAAGTGCTATATACAGTACGTTTGAGTCCATCAAAACTATTTTGTATATTTGGTTTGGTGTAACTGCGCCCTCTGGTGGCGGGTCGTGTCAGCACAGTGTGACACAGACACACAGACTTGTTCTTCCTGACTTCCATAGTAAGGGCTCGCAACTATTATTTATCTCTTAAAGAGGGTAATTAGCATGTTTTCTCCACACCACACAGCCCTTTGATGAAAGCTAGCATCCATTTACTGTCAATGGTAATTCAACCACTTGAACCCTAGCATCACTATTCGGGAGAGAACATTAATGACATGATAGCACTGTCAAACAAGTCTGAGGCTATCTATGAAATATTTGGAAAACTTTAATCTGCAACACAGTTCTATACAGTATGTACTGCTTCATCTCTCTCTCCGCTAAGGGGTCCTTGGCCTGGAAAACATTAAAGACCCATTAGACCATAAGCTTAGAGCATCAGCTTTATAACCACAAGCTCCCCAGGTTCAATGCCGGCTCGGAGAGCTGGGATGCATGTCAATCCACCTCTCTCATTCCTGTCTCTCGATCTGTAATGTATGCTGTTTTCTCATGAATAAAATAAAGCAGAAAGGCTGAAAGACAACCGTACATAAAGAGCTTGTTGAAGAAGGAAATGGAAACAGGGCAGAGGTATTGGCCTGAAGAAGCATCTAGGGAGGATCAAGTCGAGAGTGTTACCAGGTCAAAATATAATCAGAGGGGTACGACGATGGCCACCAGGATAATTAAGTGAACCGTTCTCCATTATATAGCTGTCTTAAAAAAGATTCCTTATGGGACGCCCAGGGACTATCATCAGGCTGATGTACTGTATCTGTGATTATCTGACAATGGAACCTAGCTTGCACATGGACTTTAGGGAGTACTACTTCCACCCTCAGAGGATGAAACACAATAAAGTCCAGGACTTATTGCCGTTGTGATCACCAAAACATGTCAGATCAGATCACAGAGCGGCAGTCATGTAGCCTACAATAAATGAACAAGATGACATGACATGAAAGTATGATAAGACCTATAATGATCCCACAAGGGAAATGCAGTCGCCAAAGGCAGCACAGTAAGATACAGATTACAAGGCAAAACAATAAATACTGTAGATACAGCAGGGTAGAAAAATACATCATATTCGATGCAACACCCGCGAAAGGGCAACATATAGAATATACAATACAATATAAAATATGCAACATTATACATACACCCTCAACAGTGCTTGCATAGTTGCACAGTGACAATAACAGATCTGAATAGAATATGATTCTGAGTCATCCAATACAAGGTCTTCAGAATGAGTCACTCTGAAGAGGACCTCATTCACTAACAATTGACTGAGAGTGTGTGGAATTTTGTTTAGTGTGTGGACTTTTATATAGTGGACGTGCAAGTCATTTTTCTTTTGAGTATACGGTCAAGCGGGGATAATTAATACAATGGTGAACAGTATAGATCGTTGTCATAGTTATAGTTGCATGTAGTGCTTCATGTAAACGTTTTACAGTATGCCAAGTCGCCAACACTAATGACAATATTATACAATATCTAGTCTCATATCATATTAAATCATACATGTCTAAATTGTATATAACTGTTATGTATATTCTCTAGCCCTAGAAGGTAGTGAGGTTGAAGTTGGAAAAGCTCCTAGCTACGTACAAGCCGCTTTAAAACAAAGGAATGCAATATAATTCAAATGAAGAAACAGTGTGAGAGAAAAGGAATGAAACATTTCCATTTATTTAATCTGAGCAAACGAGCAGCACATAATGCCACGAGCAGCACAACCCACAGCAGAGGCCCTGTGCTGGGATGTGTCTGGAGGAGGGCAGGGCAGGGGGCTGAGACGTTGATGTCTCAGCGTGAAGCAAGGAAATTCAAAGATACTGTAGGAGGGCAAAGCAAGGATGGAATGACCCCAGGATTTCTGAAATGCCAACCGCTAATACCAGGAGGGTGCCAAGCTGCTGCTGGAGGAACCATCTCATACGGAAAGAAGAGAAAGCAGTGAGGAAAAAACAAGAATGACTCAGTCATAACTGCCAGGTGCAGAAAGCTCTCGTTTATGAACATATTCTACAGTATAAGCAGTTTCATTGACACACTTTGGCTCAGAATGACCATAAACCATTTATTGCAAAGCTATTTAGTATGGCGGTGTGGCACACAGCTCTGATATAACACATTTGATATCTCCGATTATCTGTGCACCGAGACACAGCTCTGATATCAACAACAACCACCCGAGCAGAGCATAAGATAATGACTTTCCATAAAACACATTATAATCACAGATACCCAAACAGAACTAGATAACATGGTACAATTCATAAATCACGTTTATGATCGCAGAATCACCCATTAACTAATACCACAGGGAAGAGGCCGGGGAGGTGGAGGAAATTTGAACACTGACAAGAGTGAGTCAGCTAGCTAACATGAAGGACAGAGTAATGACTGCTTAAAAAGAGCGCCTGATTGAATGTGGGCTGCACTCGATTTGCGTGCCACAGCCTCTGTCTTGCGGCTTCACGTTGAGGCGTTCAGAGTATGGGTTTTATGCCATTCAGAGTGAGACTATGGGATTTATGCGTATTAGAGGCAGCCTAGAGACGAGGCAGCCAATCATGAAATAGTCTGGGTAACAAATAGATTCATTACTATACTAAAGTCAGAGTCAACAGTCAAAGTACACATTTTTTAAATGCAGACACTACATGAGCATATTTCATGTAGCATATTTCACTAATGCTAATACAGAGTAAAGTCCATCACAATTGTTTACAAATGTCACAATGAAACAGTAACACATAGTTTTAGGTTGTCACGTTCTGCCTTCTGGATGATGGATTTATGTCATTGATAAAAGTATATTTGATCTGCAAGCTCACAACGTGCAACATTCACCAAATGTTTGCCTACTTTTGCCAACATGTTCGCATATTAAGACCTGCCCAGAGTAAGGACACTATGGTCCATGCAGTGAAATATGAAGATATTTCCATTGTACAATAGCCTCCTGACATTTAGAGTGCTTCAGAAAGTGATTGTTACAATGTATTGTAACACTGGATTATTACTATTATAATTATAATTCACGTTTGAACGATGTACAGGGGAACAAGATACTAATTCCACAGCCAGAATTCATCAAAGCATCTGTTTGGTGTTTACCATAATGTCACATTGGTGGGTGCCGCCAGGCTCGCTCACTGCTTGTAAATGATTGGATTTTTGCATCAGCCTTGTCAGAACAGGTGTTCTAATGCTTTGCATGGAACAAAAACAAACAAACCGCGTGCCCCAATATCCTCTGTGTTCCTTCCACTCTGACTCTACAAATGGATAAATAAACTCAATTAACCGACCGCCCTTCTCTTGGGCAAGCATTCTTTGAAAATAGCCAATCTTCAAGGTTTCAACATGCAGTAAAGCACTGCATTTAATGCTTGCAGATAGAATTGGCAGTTTTTTAATATATATAAAACTTTGTAATGTTACTGACATTTGTGCGCAACACTCTTGAGAATTGCATTGTGGATTTGAGCTGGCAGGCTCTTTTTTGTGTCAATCAATCAAGTTACCTTAATACAAGTGGCAGATGCCAAAAAGAGTTCTTATTATTACAGGGAAGCACCATAGAAAACACCACAGATGACAGGCAAGCACAATAGGAAGCACTATAGGACCATATCATATTATTATTTAAATATTTTTTTAATATTTAAATTATATATATTTTTAGGCATGTTATGTGGTCTACCTGTGGTCTTTGTGATCTACTGGTAGCGATCTACCTTTTGGGGACACTGATATAGGGTTTAGATGTTAAAAAAGGGGGAAAAGTTTTTTTACAGGAAAATGATATTATGCATATTGACATAATTCATCTCAACATCAATTGTATCCCTTTATATAACAAATATTACACCTCATAATGCACCCATGTTATTAAATTGTTCCCTCATAATGCACCTATATGTTATTACATTTGTTCCCTCATAATGCACATATGTAATTACATTTGTTCTCTCATAATTTATGACTCAAGTTAGTTGTGTGCAACACCTGGAAGTAACAAAGAAACCAAATGTATTGCTTTTTCCTCAACAAAATGAGCGTAAATTAAACGATAACAACTACACTCTAGTGATAATCGAATGTGTGCTTATGCACTAATGAGGACAGGCTGTAGTGTTCTTTACCTCAGGGTTGTTATCCAAACTACAGTATCAATTTGGTTGGTTAATGATCAGTTTTCTATGAGATGAATTTCTTCGACCTGCTGAAAAATGCAATGAACACTAATTTATACAGTGAAAAGATTACTATCAACCTCAAATAATGTCTCTTCTTATCTATATCACAATTCTGCTTCTGCCTACTTGCTGCAGGATTCTGCTTCTTGCAGGCCTGACAACGATTATATCATCAATAATTGGACACCAGCCAGCATCATTTTCGGCACAGTTTCATTAAGGGACAATCTGTGTGACAGGCTCTCCAGTGAGGGTAATTTCCTGTCTGTCTCCCATGGCTAGCCGACTCAAATCTGTAATATACTGATGACCCAATGACAAGGAGGCCTATGTTTTTTTTTTTTTTTTTACATTCGTTTTTCAAATGTCCCCTCATTCATGCTTTGCTGGCAGTGGGCCTGGTTCCCAAATGTGTCACCCATTTGACACAACGGGTATAAGAATGTGTTGGACACTAGCCCGGAGTCCACCATGGGTGTATACTAGGGCCTAGGCCACCACTTATTTTCCCTCTAAAGAAAATATCTTCACAGAAAATAGCTGATTCGCTCTTTGTGCCAAAAGTTCAGCAAATGCAATAAAAGGCCTTTTTTTTTTAATCTCCACTTTAAGTGTGGAGTGTTTTTGGCGGTGGTCGCCAAACTAGAGAGAGATACTTGGGACAACAGGGAGAAAGAACGCATTGAAGATGTGAAGTGTTCCTTCAATGTGCCCCATAGCAAGGAACTCAACTGATAAATTATCCAAATGAAGCATTGAATGAACAGATTTATAATCCTCACCAAATCTGCCAGAGGGTTTGTTGTCGCTTTTCCTACTGTGTAACATAATCAGATCCACTGTTGCTCAGCCAAAGAATGTGTGAAAACTAGAAATAATAATGATGATGCTTCTCAGGGAACCATGTCGCGAGCAGAGAGCTCACTTGTTAAAACATGTCTTCCGTTATCAAACCAACAGTGATTGCTGATGAAAGCTTTAAACCAATAATGAGCATACGACCCTGGCGCCTGTAGTCCCAGGGTCACAGATAGACTATTACAGTTTAATTACTTACTGAATCCATCTGGCACTTATGGGTTCCTTCGTTCTCTCTCCTCATTACCCCCGGGTTCACGGGCAATTTACTGGCTATGACAATTGGCTGAACTTTAGAGATCCTGTGGAAGAAAAGAGAAAAACTAATTGTTTTGATGATTAGTATATATACAGCAGAGACAGCTGTCACTCACAAGTTTTGTTAACCTCTTGAACCCTAGTACGTCTATACCCTTGGGGGACAATTTGACACAAAATTAGCCAAACTGCAAGCTTGCAATGTGTTGTGTGGCACATTATGAGTTTACTCTTGCGTATTATAATGGAGGGGGGCAGAGATAATTATTATAGTACTGTATCAATTTCTAATGTAAAAGACAGCTAAAATAGCCCCGACAATTAGTTCAACCGTCTGGGCACCTATAGGCTGGCAATCCAGCCTGACGGCGTGCTGTGGGGTTCGACTCCCGAGCCTGACGACCTTTGCCGCGTGTCACTCCCCAAATGTCCCCATCTTGAATTGAATTGAATTGAATACTTTATTGGCAGAAATGTAATTAGTACAGCATACAGTCAGACACAAATGAAATCAGTACAGGGTACAGTCAAACACAACAGCCAAAGGGAACACCGAAAAAAGTCCTTGCGGTCTTGTTTCCATTCAGGTCCTGGGTATTCAGTTCATAATCTCTCTCCCCCATGTCGGACTACTGTTCCCTATCAATAAAGGACAATTGTTTAAAAAAGACAGCCAAAGTAACAACAATTTTGCTTAACTGAGAGAGCATGCACATCTCATTTCAGCAAGGCAGTGCGGGGGCGGACCAAATTATGCATAATTACATATTTCTGATAGTATCATGGAGTGGTAACATCTTCATGGTTTGACAGTCTTCTTGAGAATGAAAGGAAAGATGGTTGAATATGAACAGAGGCATAGCTTAACCGTCAATGTCACCCTGCATTTATATTCAGTCGGAAAACGTATTTTTATGCAGGTTCAGTGGAATCGGTTTTACTCAGTGGAAGTAAAGTACCCCCATTCTGGACGAACATATCATGAATTATGAATTCGTAACGTTTGACAGCATCCATCAGAAGCAGCAGAATTGCACAGTACATCTGCAGAGGCAGGGATGTGTTTGAAAATGCCTTCCCTGTCTCCCTGAGGTCTGCACTTTGGCTGTCACAGAGACAGAGGACATGTTAAAACAGATGACTATCTGCCCGGACTGCTGGCATAGCGGTCCTGGCATCTAGGCTCCAAAGTAGCCTGACAGCGAGTTGTGAGTTTGAGTCCCATTCCCAATGTCACTCCCCATTTCTCTCCCTATTTCCTGTCAACCTACTACCCTATCAGTAAAGGCATAAAAAGCCCCAAAACAAATCTAAATAACAAAAACAAACAAAAAATATATCATTAGGGTTGTTTAGGTTTACAGTTACAAAAATAAATCACTTGTGGTTTGCCATCAATGTCAAGATTCCACTAAGGCTTCCCAAAATAGACAAGTCTATGTTGGGGGTCACCAGCCAAAAAGGTTGAGAACCACTGAGGGTTTCATCCTATGGTGATTGCCTGTCTTGTACAGTATGGCGCTTCCTGTTCCTTGTCCATCTATGGTGCTGATATGGTCCTAGTGCTTCCTATTGTGCTTGCCTGTCATCTGTGGTGTTTTCTATGGTGTTTCCCTGTCTTGCACAGTATGTGTGTGTATGAATTCTTTAGCCTCTAGTGAGTGGTTAAAAAGCTCTCTCCAACACTTCACACACGTATTGCATCATAAAAGGCTTGTACCACTCTGGTGCTGCTTCACTGACATGTCAAATAATGGCACACCTTGATCTCCAATGATAATGACCCTCTTACAGGCCCTGTGAACACAAATACGTCAAACGAAACAGTTCCTTTTTTCACATCTCATCATTTATAGTTTGTGAAATATCCAACAAAAACAGATTTAATTCTGTTCTGCCCGTGTAGTACATAATACGCAGGGTCCCCGCTGTTCATGAACATAACGAGGTGCGGTGCTTACTGCCCGCCAACAAAGAGCCATGTGCCTGACAGTCTCAGTCTCTGTGAGCGGTTTGGGACCCAGCGTCTTGTTACTTTTATGCACAGTAAGTGCTATTGAGAGCTGGATTTCTTTCTGTCTTTAAATTGGATCTTGGATCATCGTTGGCAGCGATATAAACGGCACGATATGCCAACTGACACCGACGGTGTGGGCAGATGGAGCTCCACAGTCATCTTTACAAAGAGAGGTCCTCCTGGATCCACTATTTGTATGCTAATGAAGTGTGAAGTAATACCTTGATTAGCATAAAAATGTCTACCTGGAGCTTCCTTTTCTTGTCTTTTGGTGTGTGAGGTAGCATCTCTCTTTTCTCCCCACATTCATGTTGCTGTTTTATTGGGCTTTGCAGTAATGAAAAGAGGAGCAAGGAAGGAATATAAAAGAGCGTTGGTGCTCCATTTGTTAACACTTGTGTCTATTACAGTAACACTGCTTTGTATGGTGGTGCTCCACTGAGACAGTATAGTTGACAGTAGTGGTTCAGATGATGTATTTCTTTAGTTGAAAACAGGAAGTTAGCACATTCCTCGTTCTCTTGAAAAGTCTGTTTATTTTTTGCACTGCATTAGATTATGGATAAAAGCAAGCTCTCTGGCCAATCAAAGTTAGTAAAGAAGAAAATCTTCACAAATTAACACAGATTTTGTAAGCTTAAATGCAAATATGGACAGAAATACAAAGCGTTACCCTGTGAATTAACAACACAGTGGTCGCATATGTTTTGAATGTCACCTCCAAAGATGCTTGTGTATCATTTGTGTAGTATTTAACCTATTGTATGTTGTAGAACAAAACATGAAAATGCCTTAAGTCTGCAACTGTGTTAACCACAACACATATTGCAAGCATTTAGCCAAAACCCAGGAGCTAAATTCCAATACTAATACAATACTAATGTCTAGCGGATTTGTATGAAAATCAGCCAATATCAACCAGTAGGTTACTTATCAAGACAATGCAATGGGGCCAGTAGGCTCAGGCTGCAATGCAATGGAGCCTACTGATAACATTCGAAAGAGGTGTAATGTCAGCCTCCGTTCTCTGTCCTCCAGCATGGTGCTGTTATGGAGAAATTGGTGACCTGTCGGAGTTAAACCTATAGTTTGTACTCTGTTATTATGTCCACACAAATTGTCGAAAATGTTGTCAGGTCACAAATTTCTCTATAACTGCTGGAGAATGAAGGACGGAGGAGGTGAAGTGGAAATCTTAGTATAACACTGCGAGAGAGAACCGTTTACAGGTTTTTGGACCACAAACATTTACCACGATATGGTGGCACTGGAGCGTGATCAGAAAAAGCTCTTGCCTGGTGTGTCAAAGCTGAGAGGCATTCAATGAAGCGGCA
>OOFJ01058848.1:1294-17277 GCA_900323375.1 Benthosema glaciale
TCTCTCTCTATAGCCCTCTCTTTCTCTATCGCTCGCTCTCTAGCTCTCTCTAGCTAGCTGTCTCTCTAGCTCTCTCTCTCTCTCTCTCTCTCTCTCTCTCTCTCTCTCTCCTCTATTTGATTGAATAAGCCCAGTTTACAAAAAAGAGCAAGCACAGGAAAGTACAATTGTACAGTTCAGGTTTGATATTAGAGGATTTACACCCAAGAATTGGCTTGTCTCCATTTGGGGTCCTTCAAAGCCATGGTACATCATGTATCAAAGCAAGTGCAAAAGGTAAAAATCAAGAGCACTAATTATTTTCTCATAGTGTATTTAATTGGGAGTCATTTGGCTGTCTTGATACTGATGGATGATGGATTGCCAGATGAAAATGTGTAATAGCTGTGTAATTGTTTGAACTTCCCAATACCAGTCACAAAGTCATAATGATGCGCTTCAGCACTTATGAAAGTGTTACTTCAACTTACTTGTCTTTTTGTATGTGTTTTAGTGAAACAATTTTGTGTATTGTAGGCTATTGTCAATTATCTATAATTAATTAATAAGTATTGGACCACATCCACAATGGAAACAATTAAGTCCCTGCGTGGGGCTTTTGCCATGGGCTTTTGTCCTTATCTTGAGCGAGCCGATAGGCTATAAGACTTATGTCTAGTCTGATTTACCTCGAGCGATTTATTCTGACTAATACCTTTATTCAATCAATCAATTCGTCGTCGGTTCATTATTGTCGATGCTCTGACTGATACAGGATGCCAGGATGGGGATCACCATGGGAAGTGTGGGCAGCCTAGCGCTGTCTTAATTTACGGCTTTATCCCTACTAGTTTGAAAAAACATTTTAAAATATAGTTCAAATAGCTCACAACGTGTCAATGTTATGTAGTGTAGATCGTAGTTGAACTATTAAAACATAGTTATATGTTCCAAACACAAACAACAAATTAAAACGTTGATGCCATCTAGTGGCAACATTTCATCTCCAGGTGTGCTCATTCTATGACCAAATGAAAAAGCAAATGCAAATCACATTGCAAATGCATTTTCATTTTCGAATCGTAGCCTACACTGCGCAATGAGTGACAGAAAATGCAACGTGATTTGCTAAGGAGTCGGACGGCTATCTCTATAACAAGTATAGACCTACCTTTTTTGATTGATTGAAGAGTTTATTAACAGTTTGGAGAATTACAGTAGGCCTACATTTCAAGTATAACTCAAAACAAAACTGTTAACTGTGGTGAACGACACCATAATGCATTACACTTGTTTACAATAGGGTCCACCATGTTCACTTCATCATAACATACAGATATACACTACTATATAGCCCAAAAAAAGGAAACTGCACATGTAAACAGAGCTGCGACCTGTGTGTGTGAGTGTGTGTGTGTGCGTGCGTGCGTGTGTGTGTGTGTGTGCGTGTGTGTGTGTGTGTGTGTGTGTTTGATTCAGTCTTTGGCACATTGCCTACAGTTCCCAGAATGCACCGCGACAGGTAAATCCGCCATATTGCCTATGCCATAACGCGCAGCCCAGTGGTTAGCTGGATCTGCTCGTACCCACAACAGAAATGTAAGTGTATAAACAATAAACATTATTCTTTAAATTACAGTTAGACCGCTTAAGCCACAGTAGACTGGATCATGGGAGAATCATTGTTTATAAATATTGATGTATTAGTGTCGAAAAGGAGGAAGCGTCATTTTGTAAAGCACAAAAGGGATTCGTGCGTCGCCTCTCTTTCTGTTGTTGTTTTTTCCTCTCTGTCACAGCGCCAATACACGACCATTCGCCTGCAGTTTGTTATTTATTGTATTTAATCCTACAAACTTACATAAAACCACGTATTTGAGCCCTATAGTCGACATACCGCCTCTTTCTCTTGTATTTTAACTTGAATGTGTATGTCGATAGCATTACGAAGACCAGCTAGCCTCTAAAGGCTAATTTAGACTTCGTCGGACGACCGTGTCGCTCGACAAAAACAACATAAATTCAACATAAATTAAAATGTTGTCTTGTCAACTGATTACGTGTTGCTGCTGCTTTTGTTTGTTTTTTTGTTACCAATCGTAGCGGTTGGCTTGGCTAGGTATATAAACTGAGCTTCAAAACGAACTCGCCGTCCTTCCTAGACAACACATGCACATTGTGTAAGCTATGTATGGGGGTTGGGATCTGTCTATTTACTGAAATGTGCCCCCAGCTGCCGAAGAGGAATAGTTTAAAACACGTCTTCCTCAACTCCTCGGTCACTCACTACTCAGTCAGTCAAATGTATTTAGTAAATGCGACTCTAGAAACATAATTTATGTTGTGATACAGAAGTGGGGGATGGTTGCAGTGCTAATGATATTTCAGTTTTGATTGGGAGGTGTGGCACCATGGGAGAGCTGACGTGACATCTCTCATTCATTTATTCATCATCATTAATCATTATATATTTGTGTGAACGTGTCAGACGTCCAAACACAATGACAATGTTGACTGGCTTTAGACACCGACCGGCCCACATGTTTATTTGTTGGGACCCATTAGAAAAGATGAACAATGTGGCTGTGGTAAACAGACCCACGTCCAACAAGGTGGATTCATATTAATGACACAACGGTATAATTAATATTCCACCATTTTGAACTTGACCACATTATGCTCTATATTTGCAGCCCTGTAACAATTAAACCCAATCTGAGTACCAAACATGCTCTGAGGAACATCCAGATCCCCATTTCCTTCTGGCTGTGATGAAGACTGGTTGCAGTTAAAACATGTTTTAATTATTATCGGCTACCAAGTTTTCCCTCCTGTTATTCTTTCCAGATCTTATTTAGACCTGACATTAAAATCACAATCCAGGGATTAATGTTCCTGGTAGAAACGTGGCACTGACAGTTTAGTTATTATATTATGTCTCATTAGTTAGCAGTGATGCAAATAGCCTGCATCCTTAGACTCACTAAATTGTCACCCTCCGGGAGTCCTGGGATGCAATACTGTACACTACTGTACTCTTAACGTTGTTGAAGTAGGGTCCCTGGGACCCATCTAAAACAACACACCCCTCCCCCCGATTTTTCTGATCATACTTAAAAGTGAAGATAGGTAAATAATAAATACTGTATTAGATTATATTAAGACTTCTGAACAACACATTTCAGAATTCAGATGTGCATCATCGTTGCTGAGTGAATGTTCTTTTCACATCCCATTGAGCATAGATGAAAATCCTCTTAATACCTCCTTTGTGAAAGGCAGAGAGATCACAGAAAAACCCATATTTCTATTGCTATGAGAATATGCAATTTCTGTAACGGATTAAATTATGTTGATTTGTCTTTCATCGTTACTACTGTAGAATGCAGTGTTCACACATTTTAATTGAACGTTGAAAGGCAAAATAGATTCCACATTTGTGACCTTAATGGGTGTACTGCACTAGAGCCCTGTCAGAGGTCAGATCTCAAAGGAAGACGAGAAGCAAGACACAGATTGCTCCAAATAGATTTAATATTACACAAATGGCTCATTTACCAATTTTTTTTTATTTTAGTTTTTGTCTGTCCTCATGTCTTTTTGAGGATTTCTAAGTGTGTGTGTCTGTGTGTCTGTGTTTCAGTATTCATGATGACCCAAACTGTTCAGACCAATGGGGTCCAACCCCTGAGTAAGACCTGGGAACTGAGTCTCTACGAACTACAGAGAACTCCTCAGGTAACATTGTATCCCTATTTACCTCCATTTTACTACTCACATCCACAATAACGACAAACCTAAAATACCATTATTCACACCTACAGTGCACACACAAAGTCTGTGATGACTACACATTTTTCCTGCAAGTTAGACTCGTCCAGGAGTGCAGGTCACTCTCCAGGACCTGCTAATTTCAGTCATAGCCAGTTGGAATAGAGTAGGAAAAATCTTGAGTGACATGTCTTGATCACATGACTCCAGAGATATATGTTGTGTGTTTTGGACAAAATTTGTCTGGACAGTAGCAAAGGTGAGTTTTGAAGAAAACCCAAAATTGCGTCATGATCCAAGGAATGCAGGGGAAAATGTTTTTGATTTATGTCCTATGGTTCAAGATTTAAGACCAAAAATGTGAAGTGGGCGCAACTATGAGAGTGTACATCCAAAGTTTCACACTGATCAATCCAATGGTGCCGTATATTAGTTGCTCACAGACAGACACATGGACGGACAGGACCGAAAAACATAGTCAAAACCTGTCCGGCCTGGCTGAGACGAGATCTGGCTTGTGTGTATCATATAAATTATATTTCAATAAAGAAATGGCATGGAGGTGCATTTACACTTGTGTTAATAATCCTGTTTCCTCTGTGATTCCAGGAGGCTATAACAGATGGACTGGAGATAGCGGTATCACCCAGGTCTCTCCACAGTGAACTGATGTGTCCGATCTGCTTGGACATGCTGAAGAACACCATGACAACCAAAGAATGTCTACACCGCTTTTGCGCCGACTGCATAATCACTGCACTGAGATCTGGGTGAGTTCTGTCCCATTATGCAACCCAGGCTACCTATAAAGATGTTTTTATTTAACAAGCCCTGAAGCTGTTGACGGTGAAGAGATGGGGATGTTACCACAGAGACGGAAGAATGTTATGTGACACTGTTATTTGTATGCTAACTACGTCGTCAGTGTATGAACGGTTTGAGCCCACCAGGGCACCTTGTCTAGCCCCGTTTAGCTCTGCTGTGCAGTGCTTTTTAACCCCTTTGGACGTGAAGTGAAAATCTGGGTAGTGCTGTTTGTCTTAGCCAGTTGTCCCGAATGTAAATTAATATGTAACCTACTTAATTTAAAGGACAAAATACTCCTATCAATAGAAGTTTCTGTTCGATTCCCACTATCAGTCTATATCCCCCACTAATATATCTCTCTCCTCCCTCCAGTAATAAGGAGTGTCCTACTTGTCGTAAGAAACTAGTGTCCAAGAGGTCACTCCGTCCAGACCCAAACTTTGATGCTCTGATCAGTAAGTGTATTTTAATGCTTTAAAGGTTGCGTTCAGATATAGTCACACAAGCACACTGCCAATACAAATTAATAGGCGAGTGCGCTCCAGGTGCGCATTTACGAACGCTGAAGTGTAGTTTGATCTCGGTATTCACAGAACATATATGCACATCCAAAGTAAATCACAATGTTTAAATCTATATTTAAAAGCTTCAAAACTATATTTTCTTACACTTTTTTAAGAAAATAAGACATTATTTTAATGGAGCAGATCACTGATGTTTCTAATGTGGTATACCTTAGTTTTCAGTGGAAAACATTCACACAATAGTGCTCTGTGGTTGTGTTTAAATAACTAAGTTACTATGTCAACTGGTATTTTTGAATATGACCCTTATATCGTACCACCACAGGACTGTGAGGGGCATGGCTGACAAATTACAAACATTCATTGTATTGCTTGGTTACTGAGATCGTCTTGTGGTGTCTTAGGTAAGATCTACCCCAGTCGTGATGAGTACGAGGCTCACCAGGAGAGGGTGTTGGCTCGCATCAGCAAACACAACAACCAGCAAGCTCTGTCTCACAGCATAGAAGAGGGGCTGAAAATACAGGCTATGACCAGGTACACGCACACACGTGCACGAAACCCAACGGCAATCAGGTTTGTGTGACTTAAGTGATTAAAGAGTGACTAAAGACATAGACTATGATGAGATGTATTGAGCCATGCACATAGACTCTATCACATTAACCCATTAGGACCTTATAGGAAAGCCTAAGAGTTGTTATACCAGCAGAGCATCTGTATCATTTTGTGTGTGTCACACTTAAAGATGGAGCGCCGTGATCCCCCCCCTAAACATGATCATCAGGTAGTATGATTATACTAGATTTATTTCCAAAAAGTGTGTAGAAAGTGTTTAAATTATGTTTTTATGTGGCCACACCCATCAGTTCATTAGGTTTTCACCTTAACACCGCCCACCTGAACTTAAGCCTTCCCTTAAGCCTTGTATGATATTGTGGCAGGGGTTATGGGTTGTGATGTCACTAAAATGGTGTTATTTCGATTGGGCCTTTTGACTCAAAGGCTTGGAGCTTTCAGGAAGAAACCAAACATACACAGGGAAGACATATTTTAATATTATAACCACACCTGGGGGTGTATTAAGGTAATGTTAACTCCATAGACACATGCAATAAGTACAAACATCATGGCACTCCATCTTTAAGAATCTATTCAGATTCCTACGAACAAACTGATAAGCGAAAACACCGGTGAATGAGTTTGTGTAAATGCATGTAGTGACGCCGCGCATTTGTTTAGCCCACATTTGAGGTCCTGTGTGTGTGTGTTTGTTACAGACTGCAACGTGGTAAGAAACACACAGTTGAGAACGGCGGCAGCGGAGCAGAGGACAATGGAGACTCCTCCCACTGTAGCAACGCGTCTGTTCATAGTAACCAGGTGGGTTGATGCCACTCTGTGCCACTCTTATCATGTTTTTCTATTGAGCAGTATGAGAGGTTAGGTCTTTGTATTATCTCTTTAGAAACTAACATATTGTTTTGTGCTCAATGTGCTGCACATAGACATATAAATAAAGGCTAGATGGCTAAAGGCGGAGTCTCTGACGTAGTCGCACGGCAGCCATCTTACATCGGTCAGTCAGTACTGTATGCTCTTTTTTTTTATATAAAAACGTCATACGATTTACAACAAACCAATCCGTTTGTAAATCCGTCAAGATTTGAGCGAGTTATGACTGTTTTTGTTTGAGCTGCCATAGAGCATACAGTACTGACTGACCGAAGTAAGATGGCCGACGTGTGACGTCGTCGCTCTGCTCTCCATTGGCCAGCAGCGCGGGCGAGCCATCTAGCTTTCTTATATATATCTATGGTGCTGCATACATACGCTTGAAATCCAGGTGAATTCACTCGGTTGTGAGGAAAGCATATGGACAGAGAGGCGAGGGCGCTGTCTAGTTAGCTGCTAGCTAAGACCCAGTGGATGTAATCAGGGCACCCAGTGCGTGATTCACACATGTACTAATAGCATGTCAAATCACATGTTTGAATTTTCAGATGAAAAGGTTAAAAGACTGGCTGAGCAAAAACATAAAGAGAAGTGGTGACCATGGTGGTGAGGAGGAGGTTAGTTGGGGTTTGAAAGGGGCAAGCAAATTCAATTTTTATTAAAGTGTCAAATCGCAACAAGTTGTCTCAAGACACTTTACAAATGGACACACATTTCTTTGGAAATGCCAAGCTTTGTAAATGGTTTTTCCATGTTTCCAAATACAACTGTACTGACTGTATGTCCAACTAGACGGGACAGGCGGTGAGGCAGGGAAGCTCAGATATGAGTGGAGGCCAGAGCAGAGGAAGCAAAGGAGATGCAGGACAGGAGCATAGAGGAGAGGATCAAAATGCAGCTGCAGCTGCTATTGTTGTACCAGGAAGAGCAGAGGTAGGAGAACCAATGATGGCAAGACTGCTGCTGCTACATCACGCCTGGGTGTGTTGTAAGGCACCGGTTTCACAGATGTAGATGATAACACAAACCATGTAGATTAACTCTTTTAGACCGTATGACGTGTGTCCACGTCATATAACAAATACAATCGTGGGTTCCAGAGGACGTGTACACGCGTCATAGCACATTTCTAATTGATATCAAAACAAAAAATTAAAATTCAGATTTTTCCTTCCTTGTTGGCCTCTCCTGCACCATACTCATGTGTGCTGCCGTTCATTTCCTTGTTTACGGCAAGGAATATTTTTACAGAAGATAAAGTCGTGGTCACGTGACTGTGCTGCGCCATGACACTTGCATGGGAGCAAAAATCTCACACCGGAAGTTACATGAATACATGGCAGTAAATGGAGCAAGCTGGACCAGCTCATAACAAACATTATTTATGAAACATTGACACCTGTGTCATATAATTGGTTCAGGAATATAAAAGAAGACTTATCACAGTTTTCTTTTTCTAATCACTTGCTCTTCAATTTGCACAGTACATGATTTTATTTGAGGATCTAAACCGCAGCAGGTATAGTTTCTGTATTGGAGGTCTCGCGAGATTTGGCTGCCAGACAGGAAACGGCAGAGAGTCTCGCGATAGTTGGCACGTTCAGAAATGTTATTTTTCTCTTTAGATACATCTATAAATGTACACGGTGTACACATCAAAAAGCAACACAGCAGACAATAATGTGTTTTATGTCTTCTGTTATTTCCCAGAAGTGATTACTTTATAAAAGGTCTCAGTTTTTCAGAAATCATGTTTGTTCATGAGCTGGTCACTGGGCTCTCATTGACTCCTATGCATTCCACCAAACTTCCGGGTGTAGTTTAGCTCCCATGGTGCGACGAATCTGCCGTCTGGAATTGCATGATAGTGAAAATGACGGTGACCATACTTTGTTTATCATATAGTTTGGTTTACGGCTCAGAAAGAATGCCTCATTTCTCCTAATCTAGAGAACTCTCCATGGTTTTGACCAAATGTGCATACTTGTGTCTTCAACAAGCCTCTCGTTTTGAATATTAACGCTTCTAGAGAGTCTTTTGATGTGACAGCGTGAGGTAAAGATGGAACATTATGCCTCCTGTTTTTTGAGGGAAACGGAAGGGGACCTTCAGAGTAAAATCTGCCATGTCTGCCGGCACTCTAGTAGCTCCTATTTCGAGAGAAATCCCAGCACTCGTGTTAAAAGGTGTATCCAAATCAACCTGTGTATTTATCGCCGTTGGGCCGATCTCGCCCCCCAAAGCCAGATTGCCTTATAGCACCAATGATGGCAGTTAAAATAATTTGGCTACTATGTTGTTCATATGTCCATTATGTCTAACTCTGGGCTCCATCTAAATCCTCCAGGAGGCAGGCCCGAGCATCAAGCGCACGAAGACCAGTGATGACAGCGGTTTGGATATGGACAATGCAGCTGAGAACGGGGGTGGGGATTCTGTCATTGAAGGGGGCGCCAGCGAAATAGAACTGGTTTTTAGGCCGCATCCTACTTTGATGGAGAAGGACGACGCTCAAAACAGGTACACACACACACATACACACACACTGCCACCTCTCTCCGCTCTTACCCTTTTATAGCAAGAATGCTCTCCCCAAAACACGCTCGCCTTCACCAGCATTTTGGGCAGAGCGTTCCGGTTACCCTGAAAACTATCATGCATATAAAAAATGTAATAAAGATGATTTTATTACAGACAAAAATTTGTGGAAGAATTATACAGTGCATATATTTGCTTTTCAAATGGCATTGTTCTTGTTTTGCTTCTGTGAATGTCAGCCTCAGATCTCCGACTTGAGTGATTTCTGGAGATGAGGTGGTCTATACCATTTATGAGGGACATCCTGTCCAGGCTCAGAGTTGGCTAGACAGATCTGTGTCAGCGTTGTTACTGCTCGACACATGTCGTGTCTGGTTACTATAGTAACGGAATGGGGCGCCAGGCACAGTGGTAGTGAGCGCACCGTGAATGTTGAATTCATAATGTGGACTGACGATTGATTTCGTAACTGGGTTTTGCTCTGCAGCAATAAGTGAACGCGTGAATAATAAAAGTGTGCGTTTCTTCCATCTTGAGGACAAAATGTCTAGTTTGACAGATAAAAAGTCGCTCTGTGTGTGTGATGCTTTGCCACTTCTGATTCATTAGCAGGCTGTTTAAGGTTTAAAATGAATTTGAGGTAAACTGTTGGTGAATGAATGTAGTCGGACAAATCTGTGAAAAAAGCCATGTTTGTGACTCCCTTAAGGCCTGTTCGTACTCCAGTTTGAGGTGATAGTTTATCACTGCAGTGTAGTTTTCTGAAGGTAATTTCTAAATGCGCTAAAATTTGCTATTTTCTAATTTCATGTACACAGTATATCCCTACAGCCACCTCTTATCTGTTTTGTGTCTAAAAAGATGGCCAAAAGTGTAAACGGTTTTCTCACAGCTTGTCGATCCATTTTTTCCCCTCAAAATCTGTCCAGTGTGGAGTTTGTCCCTCGTTACATAAAGACATCAGGAAATGCTACAGTGGACCACCTGTCTAAGTATCTGGCTGTCCGGCTGGCGTTGGAAGAACTGAGAAGAAATGCAGAAGCCAGTCCTGTTAACGTAGAAGCTGCCTCAGAGAAACAGTACACAATCTACATACCTACCGCTGCAAACCAGTTTACTGTAAGTATAACACACTAGTGTTTTAGTCCATTACAAGTCGAGACAGAGTGTGGGAGGGGGTCGAGTTTTTTCTCTTATAATGACAAATGTTAATGTGAAATGGCTCATAGTATGGGCATAATTTATTTATTACATTGACTTGTGACTCAGTGGAGGAAGAGTCCTGAGTCCCTTGGTCCGAGACTGAGTCAATCCATGTCAAATTAAAGTTGAGACCGAGACAATGAAAATGTGTGGACTCGAGTACTACAACACTAACACACACACACACACACACAACGTCTGAGTACAATAACAACACTAGTGTCTCGTTCGTGATCCGCCAGCCAATATCAACATGATTATTGTTAATAATTGAACAAGAACTAATGATTATTGTAAATAATAGGATAAACTAACATAACTAATTCCACAATTCTACCTCCATTTTTTGTGGGACAGTCTCTCTTAAGTTTAAGTTCATTTACTAGAAGTTAAACGTGTTAACAGAGCCCTCTATCCAAGTCAAAGTCGAAGGGGGGGAAAAAAAACTATTTTTAAGTAATGTTTATGTCTGAGATAAAAAAATTGTTGGCTTTGTTTTAACACATTCTTTCTCAAACTGTGTTCCATTATTAGGTCCTCAATGGCTCGTTTTCTCTGGAGCTGGTCAGTGAGAAGTACTGGAAAGTTAACAAACCCATGGAGCTGTACTTTGCCCCCACTAAAGAACACAAGTAGAGACACAAACTCACACATCGACACTTATCACACACCACTCATAGCACGCACGCGCACACACACACACACACACACACACACACACACACACACACACACACACACACACACACACACAACACAAGGTGAAAGTGGGACTGCTAAAAAAAAACGTGTCGGAAGGAGGAGAGCGGGCCTTGCAGGCTCCTGAAACGAACTCATGTAAAAAGAAGAACTTTTTTGTTTTGTTTTGTTTTATATTCTTTGTATCATTTTCTGTCTCTGTAGTTGATGGTAGCAGGTCAGTAAAGCAGCCGAGAGGCCAGAATTCTACATAGTCTCCAACATTCGGGAAGCAGGCTCAATTCACTCATTATACTCCAGCGTCATTTAGGTTATGATCATAGTTCAACAACACAAACCATGTTAGGTTGTTGTGTACTATGTTGTCTATAGGGCTAATGATGTGGGTGGGTATGTGAAGGAGTTAAAATAATGCCTGCATTTAGTGAATGTAGCACCTGCTTACAGCCCTACATACCTACACTATGTCTGCTAGGTCCTGTCAAGTTTATCTGATCATAGAGGACAACCTCAGAACGTCCCCCACTGCATTGAGGGGTTAATTTCACTTCACGGTACATGCCAGCATCTGTTGTCTGTCTCTCAAGAAAACTATGATTGTAGGCAGGCACGTAATTATAAACTGCCTCTCTGCCAGCAGAGTCCACCAGAGAAATCGATGTAATGTAACAACGATTCACAGACTATACTGTAATACTGTAGCGTACAAGCTGCTTTTCTGACCGGTTACCTGGTAGGAACAGACAAACTGTTTGTCTTCTAATATTTGTGCACAATAAAATCTATTGTGTTCATTTAACTCTGAGTGTAAAAATAGACAATTTGTACACGCAAAGTTAAATTAATGAGGATTTTACTATGTAGCTACCCTCTGAATTTGCCCTTTTATAAATGTCTTTTTGTAATTGGGGAGGGGAAAATGGGGTGGGATGGGTTTGGGGCTTCTTATGCAGAGCCTTAGATACTTTGGATGTTATAGTTAGACGTTATAATTTTCTCTGGACGCCATATTGTCTCAAACCTGTTCCATGGCTGTTGGTAAATAACCGGTGAAACAAACTCAAAATTACCTTACAATGATGAGCACCTCACCAATCACTATGCTGATGTTATGGAGGAAATTGTTTCACGTTTACCACCAGCACTTCATTCTATGTTCAAGAGAGAGGGGCGACCAAACTCTTTGTGGCTCTGCTATTTTGGACAGACAATACAACAGCAAGTGTATGAAGGTTAATTTTTTTTGTTGTATCTGTATGTGAACAGACAAGAAGGCATGGGTTTGGCAGAATGTGTGAATACAGCTTATTTCTTACTCCACCTAGCGCCTTTTACACCAAGTATTTGTGTGTGATCTCAGTTTATACAGATGGGGTTCCACATGTCCCACAATAAAGGAAAGTGCTCCTTGCACTTGTTACTGTATGACTGACGTGTGTGAGTGTTGCGATGGCAGGTACTAAATAAATGTCAAACCCTAATGTGGCAGCGGTGTAAAGTTAGGCAGTATGCCAGGACTTCTCAAACCTTTTTAACCAAATTTGATAAGTGCTGTTTCTTATTAGTTGATGTACAGTTAGCAGTGACTCTTGTAATGCGAAACAAAAACTGGCAACATCTAGTGCCTCCCAAGGCTCCCGTGTACTAGAAGACGTTTGAAATACTTTAAAAAGAGACCTGCTCACATCTGCCATACACTAGAAAGACTTTGTTAGACTTTAAAGTCTTGACAAGTTGACAACCTCATACATCTAAAGAAAATATGTTGAATAGATTATCTTGGGAGAAAATAATGCAATTATATCTGGTCCTACCATTCTCAGAAAGCCTAGTCATAAGAAAAACTTATATTTGCCAAATAACCTACATGGAATGGACAATAAATGACTGATACGGGAATATCTGCTCAGGGTTTGTTTTCGGGTCCACCTGGTCCTACCAAGAGAAGAATGAGAAATGTTTTTATTTTATTTTATATTAAATTGGGAACACTATGGAAGGCAAAAGTCTGCAGACTGACCATCCATATACTGTAGGTGTCTGCACCCTGTTTGAAACAAGCATCTGTGATGTCAACTTCACGAGCATGTGCCAAGACTAAAGTCTTCCAATAATACTAAACAATTAGATTTTTGTCCTGCGAAGGAGACTGACTTAAGACAGCTCAGCCTGAGTTTTATGACCACCTTATACCAAATGATTGAGATGGTATCACAGTCCACAACTATAGCAAAACCTGTAATGTTATTCCGATATTGGAGATTTGTCTGCGACCAGTGACATTGCTTGAGAGACTTTTGGGTGTGAGGCGACCGGCATAAGGTGACGACTCTTGATTTTGGAAACCGTTGTAAATTACTGTATAATATCCTAAAATGTGTCTAATATTTCAGCTTTAGGATTTTTTTGGGGGGTTCAGAAACATATAATTGTGAAAAATAGTCTTTGAATCTTGATTCTTGATATGGTGGTGCCTGTTCAGCTACAAAGGGATTAATGTGCATTTGAGGTATGCAATTTTGTAGGGCACCAGTTGTTTTAAACTAGCTGATGGCTATCATCGGAATGCAACACCCTGCAGCACATGCAAAAGAGGTTTTCTGGAAGCTCTATTCCTTCCTTGGAATACCAGTGCATTGCTGAGTAAAACACACATTGCTGCCTGGCTGGCATAGTGAAAAAAACTGCTTCACACATCTCAATTCTCTTTCTGTCTGTGAAATCTGTAAAAAATGCATCATTTTTGTTTGACAATAAACCTCATTCTATGTGTTCATCATTGAATTGTTACTTTACTACATTAGAGAAATAGTTCACGTGCTAATTGATACCCACTTGAAGAAGTGCTGATGTTGGACTGCTACCTATTTAAATCCTAGCCTGGTTAACCACTGCCCATTGAAACAAAATGCAATATGATTTCAATGAAGAGTTAACCAGGCTTCTTAAATCCAGCTTTTGAGGTTTAGGGGGAAAAATAATAACTTCTGTCTGCTGACTGAGATGTTACAGTTGACATTTCAGGCTATATATATATATATAACAGGCACGAATCTTCCAATTGTGAGACTAAAACTCAGTGCTTACCACAAGCATAAAGCTATTTAACCTTTTTTTGGGGGGAACCAAACTGGTGGTGGCCTAATTACATTGGATGTAGAAAGTGTATTACAATTATGTAAAAAAAAAAAAGCGAAATCACTCATACAGTACCTCTGAGAACACCCTTTAACATAAGCTGTCCATCAGAATTTCAGTTGGAAGAGCAGCACTTTTTATTTACTTCACTTGCTGTCCCTGGCAAATATGACATTAAACATGTTTCTTATTTACTTCAATGACTGGCCAAGGCAATCATAATGACATACGTATATTGTATATATATGTAATGTATAGTATATTGTTGGACTTTATGCCAAGCCTTTCCCATAGTTATTTTAGATGTCTGAGCAATCCATCGTCATCACTGACGGACGGATGCCTATGATGATTTAAAAAAGAAATGATGGCTTTCCTGGAAATTATTCTTAAGTGATCAGGATGTTATGATGAGGAAGGGTGAGGGCCCGGAAAGTCACAGTAGCACTTGGGTGCAATGAAAAGAAAAATCTAGTTTGCGAGCATTCTCTTTTTAGTTCTCATGACTGGAATTATGACGTGAGTGACCTACACATTACAAAATACAATTCCTTGTTTTAATTCCTTCTTTGTTTTCTCAACTGCTTAGGCTCTTATCTAGCCTACATGTTTTATTGCTGAAGTTTCTAGTACCATTATATAAATTTCTCTTCCTGTTTCATTTATTGTCTTTATCGTCAATGAGGGTTTTGCAACAGGCCATGAAGCATTATATTCTTTACACACCTCAGTCAGTTCACTTGGCCTATTGGGTTCAGAAATGGGACCAGTGAAGACCTTCAGCGTGACAACCTATAACCCCAACAATAACAGTAACATATATACCATATTGTCTCAGGGAAACTCACACTGGAACTCAAAGAAGACCGTAAAATTGTTTCATTGTCTGTGAAGTTGAAGGGCCAGACCAAGGTGTGGAATATACAGTATAGTACATCTGGCAACAAAGTGTACAGCGCCAAGGAACTCCACTGCCATCTGCAGCAAGACATCCTTCCAGAGGCCAAAGGTGGGTGCGGGAGTCATTTGGAGTGCCAGGGGATGACAGTTGCCAACCCCACTGTGCCAGCACTGTGTGTGTGTGTGTGTGTGTGTGTGTGTGTGTGTGTGTGTGTATTTGAGTGGATGTCAGCAGTTACTGATGCTACCTACGTGTAATTTCAGACAACCATGATTGCATGTCCTCACAGCAGGCTCCCATGTCTTCCCATTCAACATCTGCTTCCCTGTGATGAAGTATGATTTGTTTTGTTTGTGTTTTGAATTATTTGCTATACTTCTGTTGTTCTGTTTCGGGAGTTGAGGGAGTTGGACTGCTCCCTCAATCGCTTGGACTGCCTAAGGCAGCCAAGCGATCCTTCGGCGACAGCGTTCAGTGTGGCTGCCCCCACCCTGTGGAACTCTCTGCCAATAGAGATTCGCCATGCTCCAACACTGGACTCAACAGGCTGCCTTGAAAAGACACTTATTCTCTCAGGCTTATGGCATTTAGTTATTGTTGTTATATTTTGTAAAGCGTCCTTGGGTTCATGAAAGGCGCTATATAAATGCAAGCTATTATTATTATTAAGGACACTGGATGTCCGTCCCCCTTGACCCCACTTTGAGAACCACTGATAGCTTCTTGTGAAGTCAAACATGAAGTCTGACAAGGAATAAGCATAAACATATGCTACTAATCCTACATACTTACACCTAGAAACCCCATTCAGGCCTATTTAGGTTCATCTTACGATGGACATCTTTTAGAAATATAGTGCTTCCAAATTTGAAATGTTTCATAGTTTTAGAAATATAGTGCTTCCAAATTTGAGAAATTTATAATGGGGGTCAATGGCAGCTTTTGGCACGTCAAAAAAATCACTTTCA
>OOFJ01058848.1:17297-29628 GCA_900323375.1 Benthosema glaciale
CAAGGAATAAGCATAAACATATGCTACTAATCCTACATACTTACACCTAGAAACCCCATTCAGGCCTATTTAGGTTCATCTTACGATGGACATCTTTTAGAAATATAGTGCTTCCAAATTTGAGAAATGTATAATGGGGGTCAATG
The DNA here is from genome assembly GCA_900323375.1 of Benthosema glaciale. Taxonomy (NCBI): domain Eukaryota; kingdom Metazoa; phylum Chordata; class Actinopteri; order Myctophiformes; family Myctophidae; genus Benthosema; species Benthosema glaciale. Next base: position 17,444 of record OOFJ01058848.1, read on the forward strand.
GCATCTTTTGGCACGTCAAAAAAATCACTTTCACCTAGAAATTCACACTTTTTATAATTCAGCTTACTGTGGAGACACACTCTGGAACTTTTTACTTTGAAATGTTTTGTAGTTTCTGAGTTATTTAACTTTAATGCCCAATGCATTCTCAATGGCAATAGCACAAACTTTGGCATGCTACTAATCCTACATACTTACACCTAGAAACCTCATTCAGGCCTATTTAGGTTCATCTTACAGTGGACATGTTTGCCTGAAAATTAATCTTTGAAATGTTTCATAGTTTTAGAAATATAGTGCTTCCAAATTTGAGAAATTTATAATGGGGGTCAATGGCAGCTTTTGGCATGTCAAAGAAATCACTTTCACCTAGAAACTTTAATTCTATCTGTACAATTTCAACTGGTCATGGTTCCTTCAGACATAACCCCCCACTGTTACTTCTCAGGAAACATGGTCCTCCATGTACCTAGCTGACATGGGACTTGAACCTGTGAACTGTCTGTAGCCATGGTGGTGCAGTGGTGACGATACAGGGCCTGCAACCAGAAGATTCCTGGTTCAAGTCCTGTGAGGGCAATCTTCCAACTGATGCCTCTTGTCTCTTTATCCAATCCTTCACTGTAGCGTCACATATCGTACCCAATTCAAGCATATTTGCTACCACACCAGAGACTATTATGCATGACGCATGATAATGTAAAAGGTTATTTCATGTAGTGGCTGGATGACATCTTACATGACAACCTGTAAATGACATACATTATTACATGTCACTAATTGTAGTCCATGTAAAAAGGAGAAAATGCTATGTTAAATATCGTGACTGTGCAGAATGTGTGATGTATTTTAATGTAAACATTGTGTTCTCCCTGCAGCAGAGGGGATTGCCGTTACAGCATCAGTAGAGACAAGTCACCCATTCCTTCCTATAGATATACACTGCAGACTGTACAAGGTCAGTAGCATACTGTATATTTTACTAGGGTAAAAAAGGACTTATCCATGGTTTTAACATACTTGGTTTATGTGTAAATTAAAGAAGAAAAACATAATATCATATGCTTTTTATTTCACCCACAAGTACATTTACAGCATAAAAAAATGAGGACGTTTCTATATAAGGCAATATTTCCTCCCATGAACCTCTGCACACATTTCCAAACTTCCCACTCACACTCATCAATGCTTACTTTCCGAGAGCCTAGAGGCCTCATTTGTACAAAACCAAATTCAACTCTTATGACTGAAATTCAGTGACCGAATACACATAGGAAACGTATACCATAATCACAGATTTCTAAACCATGTGTAAGAGTATATTAAGTGGTTTCAATTTAAAGCACTTCTGAAATTACTGTAAGACTCTACAACATGCCACCATTTTCAAAATAAATTTTGCATAAATTATATTTTCCAGATAAACACAGAATGAAGAGATTCCCCAGGTCAGGTGACTCGAGTCTCTGACTATCATTAATAAAAATAAAAGAAATCACTTGTGTAAGTGAGGGGTGATCTTATCATACATCACATTCAGTGCTCAGCCAATCAAATCATCACGACCAATCACTTGGCGTCTTCACTTTTCTGCCCTCACTTTTGTCTTGATGTACTTTTGCTCAGCCAATCAAATCATCGCTATGGGGTGATCAGCCAATCACAAGCCAATGTTTGTTTTTACACAAACCCAGAAAGTTGGGCATAGAGGGGCTAGCACCCCTCAAAAATATGTACGTACTGTATGTACATTTACCCTTAGAGAACCCCATATTATTATCCATGTCTCAGGCCAATTTCTAGTTATGCCCACACAATACTTAATAGTTGGTGTGGACATGGAACCAAAACTTGAAGGTTTCATCTCACCTTTCTCTTGCGAAAAATAGCAAATTGTAGGGTATTTCAGGTGGTTACACCCACCATTCCGACACGCTGCATTACTAATCCTATCCCTAACCGCACGCAGAAGCCAAGCCACGTAGTCAGAATGCCACTCTGTCCCCATTTTGGTTGTTCACAAGCTTTATAAATGAGTCCGTAGGTAGGTCTCCAGCAACCACTCACTGAAACACTCATACACATCTAGATTCTCTACATCCTATTGTATGGTGCATCTTACAGTGAGCTCTTATGTACAGTTCCAGGTGGATAACATTTGGTGAACCTTCGACTGAATGCCTGCTGACGTTAAGAATGTTGGGTGTTTCACCATGTTTATAATATCATCAACTGGACAAAAATGTGATCCAAAAATTACCAACATAATACCTAAGTTGTAGCTGAAGTTACGATGAACATGTTTCAATTACTTTATGAATCAAGATGATGCAATGCAGTAAATTATGGCAACTAATGCAGGAAGTATGAGAAATATGTATCCATCTGATTCTGCAGACATTAGTTTAACATGAGGGCTACAGTATAAGTCAAAACAGAACCAGCTGTGACAAATATTAGTTTGCTTATATTTGCCTAGTCTATGAAGCCTAACCTAGTAAACTGGTTTCAACACCGTAAACTTTCATCATCTGCTGTTAATTGAGTAGCAGACTTGAAAGCCATTTTGTTGCATATTAATTCATTACTTCAGGCCTGTTTAGTTTCCATTGCAGGTTGTAGTAGAATGGCAATTGTGCACATTTATTATATTATAATAGGCTGCTATGTGTGCTATTTGCTGCCATTTTTGCACACAACCAAGAAAATGTGTATGCTGGTGAAAGGTAAATTATAATTGCAGTTTCTCGGTTGGTTCTCGTTTTCTCACGACTTTCTTTGAAAGAAAGCAAACAATAATAACCATATATGAGAAGTTGATCCCAAGAACAACCTCTCAGTCCCACAGACCCAGGAATCAGTGACTATGTGAGAGGGCAAGGAGAGAAAAGAGTTGTGTGTCGGCATTCTGCCATCTGTTGGCTCAGAGCCGAGCGTGAAGCATGTCCGATGGCTTGAATGAAGACAACGAAGATCTAAGCGAAGCACAACAATGTGCCATTTGCACTGCCAGCCGTGTCACCCACGCCATCCGTGGTGGAGGGTTGGTGCCAGCACCTCCCCATTTGGTCTCGATCAGGCCCTCTGATCGAGATACACCTCATCCAAAGGATGTGATTGCCACAGTGAGCACATAAACAAGTAATAAAAAAGAAATAACTAGGGTGCCAGAAGAAAATAAAATTGGAGTCACCCTCACCTTCACCCACATGTACTTAAATGGAAAAAAAAAAAGACAAAAACAAAATGTGGAGAACAATGAAAAGTCACATTCCTGTATTCAGAGGATAAAACTGGGTAGTTTCAGGTAGGTCCGGTAACTTGGTGAGGGGTTGTTCTCAGACGGTCAGACGGTCTTCCTGGCGGTCAGAACTCTGACGATAGAGCCCACTCCTCCGACAGCGAGAGCCTGTATACACACACACACACAGTTATGCAGTTAGATGTTCAGCCAGGGTTGTCGCTTGTCGACAGATAAAGGAAATCTGCCCACCCACACAAATCCCATTTAGAAATATTGGTCTCTCTTCTCTATACATCCACACATTACATACCTTTTCGTGCCACTGTAGCAGCACAGCACTGCTGTTATCAGATGGTTTCTCAAACCCTCTATAGATGTATTTCATCAGGAGGTCTACCCCTGCTTTGTCCAGCGAGCCCACAGCCTTCTCAATGTCACTGCTCTTAAAGCTACTGAGCACCTTTAAAACCAAGGCCTCCGCACGGTCCTACGCAAAGAGACAACAACAGAGATGGAGAAAGACAGAGAAAGAGATGGCGAGAGAGAGAGAGAGAGAGAGAGGTGGGGAAAGAAAATGATAAATAGAACAAACCTAAAGATTTCTTATCATCACAATTCTTACTACAACCGATTATGTACAGCATCTTATATGCATATCTAAAAGTGATTCAGGTGCAGAAATGTTTTGGTTTCTATAAAAGTCAGGTATATATTCTGATTCTACAGTATATGAGACTTGTACCTTGACATTCTGGTTCTTGGTGTTGATTGGAGGGTTCTTCAGCACCGCATGGAGAGCAGCATTCAAGTTCCCCTTGGAAGATAAGAGTCAAGGAGGACCACATACTGTATATATCGTAACACAGACATGCAGTACTGTGTGTTTACAGAACGGAACCACAGCACAGCACACAGACTGTGCCTTTACTATACACTTTTAAGGGGAAACTAGACTCTGAGGTGACTGATCTAAAGTAAACCGTAAACCTTTTACATGTGGTGGACTGCCTAATGACGTTGTCACGGCTAATAACCATCTTCCTCTTCTCCTTATGCAAACATCTGCTAGTGGTATTATAACTCGTTATTACTAGAAATGTTGTTCTACTGGCATGATAATGTTATAATTCCCAACCGCAACCGTTAGCCTCGTGTAACATTATCCAACATCTCATTCTGACTTCCTCCGTTCATATACACGTATTGCACTATATCCACAGTCCATCCACAGTCTGTTATATCCACACTGGGGCATCTGTGCGCATACAGTTTCTGGTCTTTGGATTTCTATTGCAATACTGTGGGGCTGCGTGCATGTGCAAGGGGTCATTGATATATAGTATTTTATTGTCAGCCCAGCGACCCAGCAGCCATGTATGTAGAAACATACTATGAATCACATTTATGTGATTAATGCAGTCATAGCTTCCTTTCAGTATTAAGTTTACACAGTCCTTAGAAATTTTTAACCTGTGTGGACACAAATCAATCTGATAAGACAAGAAAGTGTATGCATATCTCTCTCACACACACACACACACACACACACACACACACACACACACACACACACACACAGTAACAAACAGTTGGTGTGTTGAATTATAGGCCTACTGAAAAATAGGGGAAACTGGACCACGCCCTGCCCCCAATTGACTCGAGCGACTGAGAACTGTCTTGACAACTTTACATCGACACAACTTTAGCAATTTGTTGCAGTATTACACCGCAGTAGTTGTTAGTTAGAGGCTGATACAAATTATCTGTTATAAATCATGACCATTCGGAATCAAAGCCCCCTCCCCGTGTGTCTATTGATATGTCATCATGCATAAGATGTATTTTCTCCTTTTAAATAGTACTGCAGTCAGTGAATGCGCTTTCGCTGTTTCGAAAAACACACGTGAACCAACAACAACCAGAGGGAAAATACACAATACATACAGTAATACCACCCAGTAGTTATTAAGGATATTGTCTTATATGTCCGTCTACTTCAGCTTCATCCGGGCCGCCCTGGTTCTCACCGCTGTCATCCTCGTCCACGAACTTGTTCTCGTCGTATTCGTCAACGTCTACCTTCCTAAACCGGTCTGACACTGTGTTTTTGGACATCGTCGAGGCGATAACCGGCGTGAATACAATAGAAGTAGTATGTATGCAGATGTTAAGTGAAAGACAGGAACAGCTGACAGTGACAGTACGTACACTAGTACAGTAGCCGCTAGTGATGGATGCGGCGACGATGTTGTTGCAGTCTGCAATTTTTTCAGACCGCTTCCGCCTTTTTTTCTCTCTTCCTGTCCTGAATAAGTTACTTCCGTATCTCTGGCGCCCTGCTGTGGTGAGAGGTGGTAGTACGTTAAATCGGTGACTGGTTCCCAAACCTTTTCATTGTCAAGGACCCCCAAATTGACCACCATTTGAAGAGATATTCCCCCATTTAATGACATTTCTATTTCTGGGACCCCCAATTTATTGTAAAATCAATGTTAATTAATTTAACTCTGAGAGTACACATTTGTACACTCTCAGAGTTACAGACTCATAAGGGTCCATTTGGTTCCATACTATCAATTATCTGGGGACCCCCCGGAACTCCCTCAAGGACCCCTGCCGGTCCCCGGACCCCACTTTTGGAACTACTGCGTTAAATAATTATATTATCATCATTTGTCACAGATTCTGAGGGAAACAGAGTTTCAATCTTTGTGTGGTGTGATGTGATACCTTTACAAAAACATTGGTGAAGAAATGTATTGAATTTATTCCCAGATTGGACATTGTTCTGATAATGTTCCCTGACTTAAGTAGGAGCATGTGTGGTGAATGCACACTTGACAGTTTGATTGAAGACAGGTGGCGGGAGAAACTCTTGAGATCAAAGCAGTGGTAGGTCTCCAGAGATCACAGCTCTTTAGGAATGAAGGTGACGTCTGATATATGGATGGATAGAAAAGGGAGAGTATTTGGGCATGAGAGAAGGTACACCACCAGAATTCCTCTCAGGGCGTCCCTCAAAGTCAGTCACGGCTAATAAATCAATTTCTGTAATCAAGTCACCTTACTGCTGAGGAAGTACTACAAACCGTTTCTTATTATAAGTCTTTGGATGACTCTTGGTAAAAAAAGAATGTCTTAACTCAAAGATTTGCTCTCACACTGGGATGATTCATAATAATAACATGAGGGTGTTCTTACACTTTAGTTCCCTCCTTAGTAACTGGAACTAAATAAGTAAATTTATACTCCTCCACTGACACTGCAGACCATAATTATGCTCCTAGTGAGTCTCTCATCTCTCTCTGCTCTTTAGTCTCCTGTCTCTCCACTCTCCGGTCTGAAATAAAGCATGGTCTAAAACAAACAACCCTGTCGTAATCTAAATTAAGACTTGTTTAGGTTCGGTCCCCCCTAGTTTGTTTTCAGCTACTGCAGTGCACACACGACACACACACACACACACACACACACACACACACAAAACATTGTGGATTGGAACAGTTGCCCTAATAGTTATGACAACAAACAGTACACTAGACATTTGTAATAAACCCTGTGGTTTTTAATGAATACATATCAGCACAATGTTATAAAATGTATAAAAGTATACAGTTGGTACATGACAAGGCAATGTGGAAATACTCAAGTATATAAATGCTAACTGGTGCATGTAGTGGTTAAGCTTCTTCTCGCCCTTGCTGGGCCTGCACACTTCCTCCTGCGCTTCCCCTATGCATGGTTTTCCTACCGTTTGACTAAGTGCATAAAAAATGAAATACAATCGGGGTGGACGGTCGCAGTTCAGATTTTTTTTTTTTGGATTGTGCCTGTTTTTGTAAACCTTCTACAGTATATAAGTACTGTATGAACAACTATCAACAGTCACACTGTCTCCAACAATTCTATAAAAACATCTGTGAGGTAGACATGAATTGAAGATTGTATCCATATGGATATTTTGACTGTTCCTTCAGTTTCAATTATTTAACACTTTTAAAATAGCTAAACTCAAGCCTGAATAACACTTCACAGAACAAAAATAATTGATTAACAGACTCCCAAGAACGTTTTGAATAGTTTTCATGCAGTCTGTGTGCCTACATTACATGATGGAATTAGTTTTTATTGTGGGCTATGTAGAAAACTGTAGTGTTATAATCTATATATACAGTACACCTATATTTAACTCTACCAATTTGATATTTAGACTATTGGTGCTTTCAGAAGATAGTAAAACAAGACAATATTGAGAAATATATAAAGTGGATATGGTGGCCAAAAAAGATTTGATTTAAGTTAATTTCACTAAGCTAGAACAGTCTATTATGTTCCAACAAATTGCCAGGCATCATAAGCATAAAATTACAATTATCAAAATCCCAAATTATATCTAATCTTACAGTATGAATATATTAATATAATGTCTGACTTTAAAACACTGTCAGCACAATAGGTACAATGATATGATATGTTTTTGGAAGTAGATAAAAAAATAAAATAAAATAATTGCAGTGGTTAAATATTAGGCAGCTTGTGTTTAGTGTGCTGTATTGTGAAGTAATTCCTATTGTAATGTGACTGTTAAGTCAGTCTTCACCTTTAGAAATGAAAGATGAAGAGCATGTCACAAGAAGTATAAAAGAGCAGGAAAGGCAGGATATGTTTAGAGTGGAATAAGTGAGAAAGGTGTAGAAGAAAAGAGTGTTCTCTATTTGAAAATCTTGCGTTTGCCTCCGTCACAGGGTGACAACATTGTCATTGGTTGATTGGCTGAGAAGTAGAGGGATTGCTTCCTGCGTCTCCAGATTACCACGATGATCCGTACCACCAGGAGAACACACGCTAGCAGCAGCAGTATCACTGAAAAGAAGAAGTTCAAATGGTATCATCAGAAAAGGTCATTGGAAGGTGCCAACCAGAAACACATCACATACTGTAACTGCCAACTTCCATTCTGTGTTCACTGCGTTATCGACATAAAGCAGATAAAATTCAGATACCTACTAGTGACAGTCTCATATCCATTGTTGATAACATACAGTATATCTGTTCAAAGGCAATAGATATAAATGCAATTTTGCATGCATATATTCACTGGTGATAGATTGTACAGTGTACATTATACTTATGTATTGATAGAATATACATTATGGTAATCACTCAGTCAAACAAAGTGCATATATATAGTGTTGTAGACTAAGTTTATTTATTCTTATTTTATTCTCTGAATTTCTTATCAATGAGACTACTTTGAAGGGACAATGTTGGGGTTAATAATAATAATAATAATACGTTGTTGTGCATAAAACCTGATTTGCTCAAACAACTCACCCATAAAGACAGAGTTAGGAGTGGGGTCCGCTGGGTGGTAGTGCCTGGCTACATTTCCCGCCAAAGCCAGGATCGCCACCGGGTAGACTGTCAAAATGTAACGCACCCAGCGGTCCAGCAGGCAGTTCTCCAGGATGAACCTATACAGACACATCATCATAAAAGTGAGACCGACAGACAGGGGCAGGGCAATCCTTCTTTTGTTGTCATAGCTCCGATCGTCACATTTCATCATCCCACTCACCATACCACCAGCTCCACAAACAAGACACACAGGGAGGCCGTGGCTGCCGTGCTCTTTTCCACGCCCCACAGTTGGAGAACGATCGTGAAGTTGATCAGAGTGGCAATGGACGTCCATGTGGCGTAGAGGGCCAGTCCGTTCTGGACCTGAAGACATGAACATCCACAACAGGATGCATGGGTTGGCAGTAGTTATCGAAACGGTGAGTTGAACCCATAGATTACACTCACATTACGGTACGCGCATTTTATCAGTGAGCTTTGGTCCCATTACCACTGACACTACTACTACATCCAGTAATAATAATATTAATGAGGACAATATATTTGTATTTTGATAGTACCGTTCATACTATATATTAGAAATAGAATACGCCTCAAACTACACACCATTAAAAGTTACGGCCTATACATGAATGAAATGCATCATTTTTGTACCAGGTGTTTATAATATTGCAACTCAAACTGCAATTGTAATGTGACAGTAACATAACATTGTGTACAGTGCATTTGCATAGTGCATACCATACAACATGCAGACAGTGACATAATAACGTACATACAGTACAGTGTATCTGAATGCCCTACAGACAGAGAGAAAGACACACACACAAACACAGAGACAGACACGTACCACTATTCGGAGACAGACCAGGTCTTTGGGATAGTATTTCTGCAGCCAGAGTCCATAGTAATTGGTCGCATAGCAGCAGAAGAACACAGTGCTGTAGTTTGCCACTGTTAGCATTATACAAACAAACAAAGCCGACCCCATCATCCTGATAGAGAGAGAGACAGACAGACAGACAGACAGACAGACAGACAGACAGACAGACAGACAGACAGACAGACAGACAGACAGACAGACAGACAGACAGACAGACAGACAGACAGACAGACAGACAGTGTCATCATAGTTTGTCACAAATAACTGTTTTACAAGTCAAAGACAATGCAGAGTAAATCAGGCCAACACTCAAATTAGAAACGTATGTTAACCATTCCATTCAATTATCTTTCCTACCACAGCAAGCAAGATCATATTACATACTGTAGCAAAAAGAAATAGGAACTTTAGAACGCATTACTTCACATTACAGACAGTAGTATATATTCAATTATTGTCCTGCATGTACTTTTCCACATTTTAGCCTTTTGTGCAGATCCAAATAAACTAATTTAAATGTGTCCATACCCTCTGTCAAACAGTAGTAGCCATATCATGTTCATCAGCATGCTGGCAAACCAGTTCCCGTAGAAGACATAGGGCAACAGACACAGAGCCCAGTATCTAGAAAGAGGTGCATGGAGAGACTGAATGTTAACTTCATCTGTACGTCAGTCAACTAGCTGCAATAAAACACATAATATAGGGCATAAAAAACACACCCATAATGTGCACATAGTTTCTCTCACACACACACACACACACACACACACACACGCACGCACGCACGCACGCACGCACGCACGCACGCACGCACGCACGCACGAATAAATAGTGTTATATAAATGTATAATACAATGGAATTTTTTTTCCTCTGGAAAAAACTGGTCCTAATAACAGTCCATCCAACTATAATAACTACACTGTTCTGTTTATTGATGTTGGTGACCAATTCACTGCACTGATTGATACACACGTGTGTATTGGACTGTGCACTAGGCAAGCCAGGTATGTTACTGTATCTTTCTCGGGACACCCTTTGCTCAGATATGTAGTTATTGTGTATAGGTTTGCCACGGTGGGCCAGTATGTTTGTCTGTGACCTGACCCACCCTCTGCACAGAAACGTAGATATGTATATGATTGCCACAGCCAGCCAGGTATAGATGAGGCCCCAGATGGAGAAGGTCCAGCCAGCTGGGGTGATGAGTGTCTCATAGCGGGCTGACACGTTACCGATAGGGGAATGGAATAGACCTGAAAAACAGCAGCAAAGCAACCGACTGAGTTGTTGAAGAATGCAGCAGAGAATCAAGGATTCTCCTTGCAAAGGTCTTCAGGACTGGAACAAGATTATTTTTTTTTACACACAAATAAAAAGGGAGAAACTAAATCTCCATGCCATTATTTATTTCAAATTGATGGAAGTCAGTGGAAATAAATGAATAGCAAGAGGTAAAAGGTTCGCTTCTACTGAGAAACAACAGTAGGCTATGTTGCCTTTTAAGGAACATTTCCAAGTAGAACTCCAGTCAGACCATGAGACCAAAACCCAGCCTACTTTCTAATTACAGAGTTCCTTGACAAATGGTTTCGGTTCAATATGAACCATTATGCAGAGACCACATCAAACTGACAAACTGGACAAACACCACACACTTGAGGCCTGCCCTGAAGATGCCAGGATCATATGAGTCATCACATTACCCATGTGGGGCTGCTAGTACAACCAGACAGATATTGGTACACACAAAAGAACATTCACACTGGTAAATGAACGAGACATTGTGGAAATTAAGCAAAAACAAAAACAACAACTAAACTCTTGACTAACTGTCATTTCATGTTATTATAAGCCAAATACATTCGATTCTATTTAGTTTTTTTATTCTATCTATGTTTTATTCCTAGAGGTCAGCTCTTCTATTCCCCTCAATTTCCAGGAGGAGGAGACATTTGCAGTAAAGGAATTTGGAAATATTCCTTAAGCGTGAGTCATTACTGGTCAGATAATAAAAGCGAGTTGAGATATTTTGCAGCATAAAAATGCATGCAAAATAGTCGCAATCGACCATATTGTCTTGAAGAACAGTTGACTTTAAACAACAGATGAAACATAGTTAACTCACCTTTGCCCATTCCAGCCAGCGCATTAACAACCATAGCTGCAATAAAAAACAGCACCGAAAAGACTATGACAATAACACGAAACAAGCTACTATCCGCCATTTTATATTAGGCTGATAACAAATAATAATGTAGTTATTTCGCTTGTTAACGGCAGATCATACACAAGTTACACAACGTACAAGAGAGAACTGCGTGGAGCTCGAGCTGGAGCTCTTCACAGCTGGCAGAGGTTAGATCCCATCCCATAGCCAGAATGGTCTGTCGTGCTGTGATTGGCTGCTGAGAGTTGTCAGCCAACTGTCACCATGGCAACAGAAATTTCCAAAAGACCCCCACAAGCCATTTTTGTCTCACCCACCACACCCAACAACCAGTCAGAACAAAACAAAACAAAACAAAACAAAACAAAACGACAAAAGACAAAACGAAACAATCACATGGATTTGTATAAAAAAGCACTTTGTGTGGAATGTTAAATGTTTAACACGTGCAACAAGCATCAGCATTAACTGTCACATCACCTCACCTGTCAGTCAACATTGTGCAAGTAAATTGTCTTATTATGGT
>OOFJ01058859.1:5953-19975 GCA_900323375.1 Benthosema glaciale
CTGCTAACAGCAGAATCTGTTAGCACCTTAACCCATTTAAACCTTTAGGTGATTCTAAAAATGCCTTCTAAATCCTGACCTATTTTATGAACAACAATTTATTCAAATATTACATCAAATGTATGTTGCTATATACCATAGCCTACAAGGCAACAAGTACTCCAAAAGGGATTCCCGTCTTGAAAGATAAATTCTATTAAACGGGTTCCCAACCGTCTAGTAGGAATAAACACAGAAGTACCCGGGAGGAAGTGGGACTAAGAAAGGGCAGGAGCCAGTTCCTGTTTTCCACAAAAAAGGAAGGAGGTGGTTCCCAGATGAGAAATTAAAAGATTACTTATATAGATAGATATATTTGTTGTTTCTCTGTTTACATAGCCTGGCGCTCCAGCAGCACGCCCTGCTAGAGAACCAATCATTCCACACGGAACCACGACAGACGAGAGGAGCGTGACAGAAACACTACGATTTGACAGAGAACCATTCAAACCACTCACAGAGGCCGTTCTGCCATCCGAGGTGAAGAATCCCACACTCAGCATGATGGAGGTGCCAGTGGGCACTGGACCAGAAGGTCCTACTATCAAACCTCCCGTCTCAGGCCCAGACAAGACACCGCCATTGCCACCAACTGCTCCACCACAAACCCCAGACACCTTCACACAAGGTAAATTCCAAGCAACTATGAAGTCATGTTATTAAATTAACTACTTTTACTTTCTCTGGTTTACTTGTTAAAAATCTTCTATAATTCGTGAAACTAATACTTAGTTGACTCTTGAATGGCTGGTGTCAACTCTGTACTTGGCATTTGTAAGTCGTTATCTTTGGGCGTGTTCAGATATAGTGCACTGAGCACACTGTGCTATACAAACCAATATGCGAGTGCACTCCCGGTGTGCATGTCCAAATGCACTGTTTGTCTAAAAAGGATTCAATAGTCTATATATAATGTAGGATTGATCTCACTTTTCATGTCTTCTATTGTTTCCAGAGGAACGCTGCAGCAAACCTCTGGAACCAGGACCCTGTCGGGATTATGTTGCCCTGTGGTATTATGACGCTACAGCAAATGCCTGTGCTCAGTTCTGGTTTGGCGGATGTCAAGGAAATGATAACCGGTTTGAGACTGAAAGGAGCTGCAAAAAATCATGTGTAATGGTCTAACAATCTCAGACACACTTACATTCCTGTTTACTTCTTAAGGCTGTATTCTTTGTTGTTGGACAGCCTTTTCAATAAGTGTCAAAAATGCCTTTAGTATTTAGGACATATTCATCTGATATTCATCTGTTTCATATGCAAATATACTCTAATGCACAGTTTAGAGGCTTGGCTGTTCACCATTAATGTTAAATTGTGTAGGAAAATAAATTGAGAACCTTTATAAATACATTTTAAGATTAATAACATCATAACTTGATCTATAAAAGGATCCAGTTCACCAAAATGTAATGACAAAATCCACACTGCTAAAAATGATGCCTTTATCTGCCAAAACATAGTATCCACTGATACGGTAAACTAAGCCAAATAAATTAGTTACAAAAGAGCGGTAGAGATTAATAGAGAACTAGTGGTGCCAACCTGTAAGTAATGTTACTTTAATACTCACTGTTGAGCAGTTGTTAAAAAGACTTCAAGTCTAAACACTAACCTTTCTATTCAGAAAAGTTTTTTTTTGTATGAATGTCATAATGCAAGTTGTATGTTTTTAATACTGAATGCCATTAAAAATATATAGACCATAACAAAAACAAAGTTAATAAGAAATGTGTTGGTTCCGTTCGTTTTGAAAGAGGTAGGGAACTTGCACTCTAAACTCAAGAGCTGAAAACGGATGCAAGATGCCAGGATGAGAACCCCTTTTGGTCTTTTAAGGATTATGTTATACTTTAGCTATTGAAAAAAAGCAGATCTACAAGCTCATAGCGCAGCACAAGCTCATAGAGTGCCACAAGACGAGTATTTTGGAAAGATCTTGAAAATGTGGCGCAAATCTTTGAATATATATATTCTAACAATTTTAAGTCAAATCCCTGATAAAAAAAAGAAAGAAAATCAGATGGGATCAGTGGCCAATTTCATATAAATTCTGGGGTCCTTGACATGAAATAAATTGAGAACCACCGACAGAAACATAGGTTTTTCAGAAATATATTTTGTAGAATCGGCCTCAGATCTAGAATCGGCCTCAGATCTAAAAGGGTTAACAAAAAGAAAGGGCTTGTACACTCCAAGACAAAAACTGAGTCTCTTTAGATGCCTCATATAGCCCTTTACTTACAAAAGTGCAAAACATGACATGGTGAAATAACATGACAGAGTGGGCGTTTCAGTCCTCAGACCATCATCAACACTCCTTATTGATGGTTTACAATGGATTTCTAGTGATGTCCAAGAAGAACTATGGGTTAGTAAACTACAACTCCTCATTATGACCTACCCTCTCCCCTGTGCCATTGATCAGACGGCAGAGAAAACACCCCCCAGAGATCACCCACTTCCCAAGGAATTGCAACGAAATGGCTCTTTCTGGCTCCTTCTTCATCCTGAAGTTTCAAGTTGGACATAATCATTCAGGACAAGGTGTTCTAAGAAACCACAAGCTGAAGGAACATAACATATGGAATGCCCTGTAATTTTCCATACTGCTTCTGTTAGATGACGTCTGGCTGAGATCTTTAGTCGTGCATGTGGACTTTGTGTTTTAACTTGGAAAATAACTTGTCCTAACACTATTCAAGTATTGCTTTGTCATGGACTAACTTGTCTGTGATATAAACATTATATAATGCTATTGAAACAAAGTGCTGTATATTAGAAATGTACTGAAACAACATAATGTAGGGAAAATAAGCATTTAATTCACATTCAACCTTTATCGCTCGTTCACAACCACATTCAAAATGGAATGTTTCATAGAAGTATTATTTATAGAATACAAGAAAAGAGGACATGGTGATGTATCCAGGATTCTGAACTGGATTGGGGTCCTGGCCACTGTATAAGCCGAAGTAGATGAGTGTGTTGGATTCATACCCAGTCATGTCCAGCTAAAAAGAAAAAAAGAAAAGAAAAAATTAACATAAACATACAGAAAGTTCATATACAAAACAGAAAATACAAGCTGTACACATGGTGTTCACATGTATCCAAATAGGCCAGGTACAGATTTAACAATGTCGATTTGAGTAAATTTTGGTTGCATTTGTACCCTCTCAGAGTTACGGACCTCGTAAGGGTCCAACTGGACCCCTGGTGGTCAATGTTGAGAACCACTAGTGTAGTATGGGCATAATGATTACAATGGGACTGTTATGGTCAACAGTTCACTTCACAATACTCAAGTGGTGTTCAAGCCTTAAGAAGCTTATGTCACTCAAGTGCTCTCCTATGACCTCGAGTGCACATACTGCTCTTAGAAGTAGTATATAAGGCATTCTAATGACATATATAAGGCATTCTAATGACATATATAAGGCATTCTAATGACATGATACAGCAAGACTTGGTCCCATATAAGCCATCCGCAAAATTCACAGACAAAAAAAAGATTACTGAATCAGACTACTAAGGTGGGAAGCTTGTAAAAAACAGCTTAGTGAACATCTTTACTGAGAACAGCAAGAGAACAGCTTCAAAAAAGGCTCTGAGGAAAGAGTCCCTTTTCCTTTTTAACAAGTAATCTGACATTAATGTACAGTATGTTCCGTCATCATTTCAGTTAAACAGAAATAAAGAAAGCAATTCAACAACAGCAGAGTTGTGACACTACCATGTCAAGTATGAACCAGTTATTCAAATAATGTCCTTTGAAATAATATGGGATTATGGGAAAATTACTAGTTCTTGGCAACAGAGGGTCAGACCTGTCTTGTGATGTCGATCCTCCAGGGATCGACTTGTAGACCATCACACCATCCTCCACGGCCGTACAGCCAGGTACCATGCTCGTTGGGAACAGCTCCCTCCTTGACCCTCAATGTACAACCCAACGCTGAGCCTACATTACAGCAAACTCATTTAAAACAAACATTAACAAAAACATTAAAGATGGCCTGCAGGACGAATGGACAAAGGGGATTTCTCTCACCTGCAGAGTCAAATATACGCGTGTTGTTGAATACGCCGTTTATTACAAAGTGATGTGATGTGACACAGAACTCCCCGCAGCCATTCTCGTCACTTCCATGGCCTGTGATGACAGCATACAACTCCACCTGAACAACAGACGGCACAGAGAACAACTCCACCTGAACAACAGACGGCACAGAGAACAACTCCACCTGAACAACAGACGGCACAGAGAAGCTGCAGATAATGTTCAAAAGATTGCCTGAAAGGAGAGAATGATTGCACTTTCTAAAAACTAAAGTCCTACGCAAGGTAACAAAACCAGCAATGTTTTGACGTTACCCGGTCAGCCACTGAACCAGCTGCCATCTATAACACTGTGACAATGTGCCCCAACATGTGATTGGCCCCAAACAAAGAATCAAAGTAGACCGGATAAAATAAAATAATTAAATCAAACCATTTATCTTTGTCTTCCTTTACCTTTTTGGTTGAAGGTGGGATACGGAATTTAATTGGTTGGTATCCCTTGTTGTAGTTTTTGTCAAAGGTTCCCCCACTGTACATTGACATCACTCGAAACGGGTAAAGCTTTTCCACACTGTTTCCTGTGTGTGATTAATATTAAATTATTAATAGCACGTGCCCAATTATTAACATTTTTGAGCAACTTGCAACAGTTGGAATAACCTTAAAAATAACATTCTTTCACCATAAAATTAGAAGCAAACAACAATAAGAACTGCTGGTCAGAAGAACAATACACAAAGTTAGAATAATCAAGCAAGAGACAAATGCTACGCAATAAAACAGGAGACAGTTCTCTATGGTAATGCCATGTGATTGTGAAGTGAGATGTACAGTACAATGTTACCATTTGTTTACCAGTGATAGATTATGACCTTCTCACATGGTTTGAAAAGAAAAAGGTGAACTGACCTACTCAGGAGGAATTTGTTTAGTGAAAGGTCAAAGTTCAGAGAAAAATATACACCAACATTACACTATTAGTGTCATGCACCACCTAGAGGCAGCTTGCAAAACACCACAGTTTTGGAAATCCCTGTTATGTAATGAAATGAAACAGGAGAGACCATCTACGATGGTAATGATATATATACACAAACGCAAACTATTGAAATGTTCTCTATACTAACGTCTTGATGAATAGCTGTGAGGCTCAAAACATTATGTCCACTAGTCTGTGGTGAGAAAATAAAAGTGGTGGTGAAAAAGAGACAGTTCTTTACGTGATGTTATTATACTGTTATACATTTTGTGATGACACTAATACAATCTGAATTTAAAAGTTGACTATTTCCTGTATTTTGCCCTCGTCATTTCTAGTAATCACCATTTACAGACAAATTGCCCCTTCCCGTACAGAGATTCCTGTTTCCGACTTTGAGGAATGACTTGTATCTTTGAGTGAGAGTAAATGTCAGAAATGGTTCTGGGACAGTGTTATTACACTCCATTTTTCTCCGTTCTCACAGTGGGGATTGTATGTGTTTAGTTACGTACCCACTTTGTACATTTACTTTCCCATCAGCGAAAGCTGTACTTCTGTCACTGAGCCCAAATATTGTCATATTTGTGGTCAGTGACAGGAGTAGTATACTGTAAATGTATGCATAGATCAAATTCTATGTTCATAGTCAGCAACTTTGCTGAAGGACCTGATGCTGCTCATTGCAATGTTAAACATAATCAGGATTGTTACAATAATTATATAAACGCTTTTGAGAGTGGAAATGTCATCTAGTCTAGTTTATCAAGGGGGAAACTCACATTGAGGTCAAAACTAATCCCATATTGCGCTGATCAGAGCAGTGGTCACCAAATTATTACGTCTGGATGTTATTATAGGATTATAAAGATCTACAGTGTATCACCAGAATTGTTGTTGACACATTCCTAACAAATGGACTGTACCCGTTTGATTCGTGCTACTAAAGCGCAGGTTGAGGGAGGCCATCCATGGCATGGCCCAGGCCACCGTCCTCATGGTGAAGGTACATTTGTTGTTGTTGAGCAGGGGAAGGAGAGGCGACACGTCGGTCAGCCAACGTCCTATACCTCTGCAGAAACAGCAGAAACAACAGCAGCAACCAATCAGCAGCTGCATGGAAATAATTATATAGAACTAACTAATCTCTCAAGACAGATCCTGTTAGCAGCAGAATCTCTCGGCACCACTGCCTTAAACATGTAAGGTGGTGCCCCTAGCGGCAAAGGTTAGGGTGCCAAATGGTTTCCCAGATTGATATGGAACCTAGCTGGGGCTGGGTGATATGGACAAACGCAAAGATTTTAGATATTGTGACATCATACTCTGATGATATTAATGTTTTGCTTGTAGGTCGGCTAAAACCATGAAAGCCCAGATAATATCTACTAGTCTCATATCACAATATCGATATAATATTGACACCGGTATATTGCCCAGCCCTAAATAAGAACTTTAAGTATACTACAGGTACATTAGTTCCACCAATCCTGGGTGTAACACAATCGATTGATAATTGTTTGTTAAAATTAACATGCTCTGAAAATGCACGTGGCGACCCACCTGACCACTGTATTAGGCTACTGTGCTAAGTGGTAATCCATTGAGATTTTCAATTGGGCCCTGATCCACAAACGCTTGGGAACTAGGAACTAGGAAGTACCTGCGGAAGGCAGTGATCCAGCGGCCCAGCTCTACGTTGCAGTAGGCACTGAAGTGGTCGCAGCACACAAACAGCTGTACCACATGGTCCCAGTGAGGACAAGTGGAGTCTCTCCCACTCGGACAGGACAGGGATGCATCCAGTTCCAGTGTGTCAAAGTTCAGCATGTCTGCAATGAGTCACAAACAATCACAAATATTGTGCCTGTTGGGCAGAACACCTGCATCTCCATTTGTTTGTATTTTTCATAAACAAATTACCCATTTTATACTTTGTCATACTACAATGGGCAAAAGTAGCAAAAACAGCAGTCCACAAGCTATATATAATGTTATCTCTAAGCTTGCCACCAGAGTAAAAAAAAAAAGAAAACACTCCCTCAGCAAGCTCCACGGAAGGAGATGTTAGTGGCATTGAATGCAATAGTCCCGTTCTCTTTAACTGTACTGCTGTACAGTTTCAAACTTGTTTTTTTTTTTGTAGTATTCAATGCCCCTCATGGAAGGTGCTGAATAATATTAATTGTGCTGTGCTGCTGAAAGGAGGTTGCATGTAAGGCTTTGAAAAGTGTACAGAAAACTCAGAATAATACAAAATATACCAAAGGGTAAGTCCACTGTAGCAACAGCTCCTTTCTCTCCCTGCATGAGAGTCTTGTCAAACACTGAGACCACCTGAGCAGGGGCTCCAAGTTTGATCCGGAGACCCTCATAGAAGTCAAACCTACAAAGAAAAGAGATTCACTTGCAATCATTTTTCATATTGTTGAATCTACAGTGCAGAGGCGTGCAAACAAGTAGGCGGGCACGCACGCATGTAACATCATGTGTAGTTATTTGTAGAGCTATTTTCTACGTGACAAGGAGCACAGTGCAACCTTGCGTATCCAAGCGAGATCGCAGCCGTCGCTACCTGCGTCAAGATTTCTTAAAACTGTGTTCAAGCCAACTAGCTAACCAGTAACCTACATGCTACTGTCAAAGCAAGTGAAACATCGCTCACTGGTGATGATTTTCAGACACACAGCTTTAGCTCTCTCCTTACCACTGGGCCTGCCAGCCGATGAACTTGAATGTGGGGTAGAGGAACCAACCCATCTCAGCTAGCTGCCCCTGCTGGTCTATAGCAAAGAAGAAGTTTGGGGACGGTGTGTTCTGGAAAGATACATTTACCGGCTGTTGAAACCTGGAAAAAAAAAACAATGACATCATTTAACTTTTGGGAGGGAACTCGTTAATCCATACGCAAAGACCCTGTGTTATCAAAGTGACTAGACAATGTGATACCGTTGGTCTGGAGTCGTGGTCTTACCGGAGTGCCTGGGCAACAGATACCTCCAGGTGCATCATGGCAGCAGGTATGCCCAGTGGCACTGAACACTCATTCCCCACACAGTTCATATCCTGAATGGAGTTACCGGGCAGAGCATAAACAAGGACACCAGAGGCATTGGATTGAGCCATGTTCTGGACCTGCAGGGGTAGGCAAACATTTTTCTCTTGAGTTTCATTTGAGTTTAATGAAACATTTTCGTTTCAGTGTTGGAGTTGTCAGTGTTGTACTTTACTCGGATGTTTTACTAAAGAAAATGTATCAATGGAACAATGTTGAAAATCTCTGTTAAAAGTCCTGTATTATGAAAAGGTTAGGGAAAAAAAATAAAGAAATTACTTGATGTCACTAATATGCTAAACAGGACGGCCCATCAAGCTGATCTACAATCTCATAATACATCGTATCGCCTTGTGTGGTGTGACTTTGTCAATCAAGAGATTTAACGTAGAGGGAAATAGGAGGGGACCTAGTACTGAGAGCCACAGCCACTTCTTTAAGGCTTACAAGGAGCTATATCATCCCTCCCTCCTCAGCTTTGGGAACCACAGAGAATGAGATGTCAACTGACCTTGGTGAAAAAAGAGCAGTTGCCGTCAGACACCCAGGCCACGGCGCCAGTCACGGAATCAGAGGTGTTGCATCCATCTCCTGCGTCAATAAGTTTGTATGATCTCTGACCCCACCGCCCTATCAGCCAGTCATATCTGGCATCTAGTCTCTTGACAATCACTGGCATGTTCCACCCTGTCTTGGAAAAAGGTGATAAATGTAATCTTCAAAAACTCTCTTTGGGCTTGTAGGCTTGCATAACATAACCCCAAAATGTATTTGATCACTCACCGCCATCTGAAAATATTTTGTGCCAGGGAGACCCCATACACGATTTGTGTAGTTAAAATGATTCAATGTTTTTCAAAAAAGTGTGAGTTTTTGAAAATAGACCAACAAGCTCCGCTCACGTTGCATGACCCGCAAGTTGCAACGCACTGTGAGCTTGTAGATCAAGGACCCCTGAGGATGCCCGGAACCCAACATAAGTCTCCATGAGAAGAAACTATACCGCAAACATTCCTAGCGAGAGTGTATCTTACCCTCACTGGTGAAAACAGCCTGAGAAAGGCCACAGTTGTGTCCTGTGCAGCTCCAGGAGTAGATTACGTTGGGAATCCAGTTACCCAGGAGAAAAACTGGCACAGGAGAGAAGTGCAACCTGGACATCACCTCCTGTGGACTGTAGATAGGCAGATGATGAGGCAATGGGCCCCTAGCTGGCACAGATGCCTCAAATGAATGCTCTCACTCACCCAAGTGCACCCAATGGGCACAATTTGCAACCAGAAGCACGTCTTTATTTTCAGTCTAGTAATCATTTTAATCAGCTCACCACGTCTTTCCAATGAGTAAAAGGGTATGGCCAATAGAACATTTCCAAATCAACAAGAGACAGAATGTGAAGAAAAATATAATTACATTTTTAAATGTTAATTTGTTCATCAACCCATTTTGACTCTGGGTTGATATTACACTTTTTAGGCCATCAGGCTGAGGTTGTGAGCCCCTCCGCTACACTCACGCCCCTTTTGACCTGCTCCCACAGGAAAACAAGATCAAGATCAAAAACGCCCGGAAATCGTACCCGGGTCTCCCACTTGGAAATCCAACATCTTAACCACCAAGCCATACGGATATCCGTGACTCAGTTGAGATATTAGACTTTTTAAGCCCTAACCACACCAAAGGCTCGAGGCGGTTTTAGCGTTGTCCCAGCGGTGTGATATGTCTTGTTGCTTACGTACATCGTCCCAAACGATTCAGCGCATGGAATGTAATGGCCATAACCACACCAAAGGGTCACCATGCAACTCCTTGCAACCGTTTGGAGTTATGTGACATGTAGAACAAAAACAGGCAGCACATTGTATACTTGTCCAGAGGCCAGCCAGCCGATATGCTTGGGGTGCGAGTGACTCACAGACAGGTCTGGAATAAATGAACCACACAATGTCTAGGAAATGAAAATGTTATTTCTGCCTCCAAAGTTATTACATGGTGGTGTCACTTGCCACCAAATTTCCTACAAAGGTTAAACTGATCGAACAAACTCACTTTCAGTTATGATGGTTTCTAGCTCTGGTCCATAGCTCCACTGTTTCTATGATTCTGCCTGGCAGTAGAAGGCAGTGGAGCTATGGACCAGAGCTAGATGGTTTCTATCTTGTGACATCTTCAAATTTAGCATAACAATCTGCTTTTACAAGAATCTTGAAAAACTTTGAAAATAGTTCTTTTTTTTAAAAAACATTTTACAGCCTAAATGTTGTGGAGTCCCAGACACTGAGACACAAAATATTTTCAGATGGGGGTCCAATCCATATGGGGAAAAGTTTGTTAAACAATGACTGGGCTATAAGCACCTGTGCATTGCTGCTCGAATGACTTGATCCCTCATCCAGAGAGCATCGCTGACCGCAGAGTCATCGAGGGACACGAAAAGCACCTGAGCGCTCTGAGGCAGTGACTGTACCAAGTCGCTCAGAGACGATTCAGAGTTCCACAGACACTCTAAAAATCCCGATTTGTGGGTGAAAACGTGAATTATGAGAGGTCCCGGACCCTGCCCCAGCAGACCCATCGACGGCTTGTAAATGAACTCTCCGTCCAACGTCACCACTTTGAAAGGGGCTGCCTTGTCCCCTGGCTCAAATCCTGCGATGTTGGGGGCTCTCTTCTTCTTAAAGTCGACAGTATTGTTGATCAGACCATACGGGGGGAATAAGGTACCCTGTTGTTCGTCATCTTTAGCCAACATCATCATACGGTGCCAGAGCTTCGCTGTTGTAGCGTCAATAGAAACAATCACATGACATGTGACAACAAGCAACCAAAACTGAACAAGCTTCGAAGACAAAAAAGCCATCGTTCTTCGGCAAGTTCTATCCCACAAATAATCATCAGCCCAATGCGGGAACCAGTCTGTTCATTCTGAATGGTAATGATATTTTTGTATTTACAACGATATAAATAATACAGACGTGGAAGTCATGTTGACAGCGAGCGAGCCCACTGCCCTTCGTTCTTCCTGTGTGTGTTGTGATTCCTTCCCCGGCTGCGAGAATTTCTTTTTAATCACACCCATGCTTTTGTAGGCAGACAATCTACGGTGGCCCACGCAGTGCAAAAGACGTGTTCAGAAATGCTCAGGGTTCATAATAGCTCCGATGTCACCTCATATCTATGCTGGCTGCTTAGCTCCGAGATGAGGTTCCGCCTCAGTAGTATACTCCTGTCCTGTGCTGGCAGAACGGGAGAGCACCCGTCGCCACGCACTAGTGGATTAATACAAATTTCAACCAATCAATCACTTAATTGATCATGATTGACTGTCACGTGTCAATTAGGCGGTTTATAATGCATTCCCGACCCTAATAATCCCTTCTTCTGTCAGTAGTGGGAAAAGTAGTTTAACTGTAAAGTCTGTAGGTATCGTATTGGCTGCGGCTACATTTTGCAGTAATGTCATGCTTGACTTTTACTTGTATGTGTTTCTTACATTTCTGGCCTATTTAAAGTAAAAATACCTGCTGATGCCGAGTACTTCTTCAACTCTGGTTCCAGATGATAAATTTCAAGTATTTGTGGGACTGATGGGGAAAAGGAGTTTTAAGGAACATGTGATTATTGCATGGTTTGTCTCTGTTCTGCTCCTTGATGTATTCTAGTATATAGTATTTTTTATTTTTTTATTTTTTTTTATTTTTTATGTATATGTGTCGCTGCTTATGTGTTCCTATGCAGATAGCTCTTGTATGTCAGAATATTTCTTTTTTTTTTCTTCTTCTTTTTAAGATTTGGTGGTGATGTTGTTCGTGTTGTGTTCGAAGTGCGGTGGTTGTCAGCCATGAGTTTGTGTTGTTGCTGTTTTTGTTTTGTTTTTGTCTTGTTTTTGTAGGTCTCGCTAGTTGTGTTTGTATGTTGTCTTTGTCTGTCATTTTCTTCCATCTGTAATATTTGATGAAAAATTTTGATATTTTTATAGAACTGTAAAAATCTCAATAAACAGATGTTTTAAAAAAATGCTTTTAATTAGCTCTAATGTCATGTTATTTTAAGACGCACCGCCACCACGTAGGCCTACCTTGCCATTAGCCTAAGACTATTTATTTAGACTCTCGCAGAGACGTATTTCTCGATTCTGACATCATCACTCTACGAGAGTCTAAGTGTTCATTGGGCATAGTGTTTAGACTTCTTGCTTACGACCTATAATTGCTCTCAAAGTGCACAAATGCAAAATGTTATGGGCTTACGTTGCGGCTCCACTTCTCAGCTCAACCTGCGTTGTACTTTTGAATCCTTGCGTTGCGTTGTTTTTAATAAAATTACGTTTTGTTCCACTCTGTGATTTCCCTCCATTGTAACCCATTGTAACTGGGCAACAGCGCCGCTGGCCGCTAAGGGCGTTTTTACGAATTTACAATGGAGGGAAAAACAAGATGGCGGCCAGATCCCGTTGAGAATCCCGTTGGCAAAAAAAAGAAAAAACAGCGCCCCCTGTTTTTGAAGTTAACCGTTACCATAACACACGGACGCACACATACGCACTGTGGCATTTGTAACGTTGCAAGATTTTTTGAAAACAACGGAAGGAATTTATCAGACGACTTTAATACGGGATGTTAATAACAGTATAATTATATCAACCGCATCCATCCAGGTGACCGTTGCCTGATAACGCGAGATTTGCGTGTCATATTAGGGGATTCCCTGCTTCCCTGGCGGCTTCCCTGATTGGCCAACCCTACTTGCCGGCCTCTCGGATTGGCCAGGCCCGGCAGGTTTGTGTGCCGCTGTAGTTATATAGTAGAAGCGCGCCGTTTAAACCTCAGTGTTCATCGCAATACTCGACTCTCAACATCTCTTCTCATCTCTCAGCTCTCATCTTCAACCATCTCTCCTCTCATCATCAACTCTTCATCCTTCTACTGACCAGAAACGAACACCGTTAACGACGGCCCGTAGTGGAAGTGTTTTAGTGTTGTACCTACAACTCTGTTAATCCAGCCTGACATTATTTCGGTTTGGTTAACTTTTACAGTCAGAGACGTCGCGCTAACTAGCACTGCAGTAGACCGTTAACGATATGGGTCATTGTGGAAGCAAGCCCCGTCGTCGGACTACTCCTCCGGCTCCTACCCGCCACCGGCCCACCATCTCAGCACCGATCATCATGGGTCATTGTGAAAGCAAACCCGTCGGGACCACCATCTCAGCACCGATCACGGGTCATTGTGGAAGCAACCCCCGTCGTCGGACTACTCCTCCGGCTCCTACCCGCCACAGGCCCACCATCTCAGCACCATTGGTACCGTTTGTTAAGGTAAGCGTCGAGAAATTGACATGAATTTGTTTGAAATGCGTCGTGTTGTTTGTTGTATATTCACTATAAAGTAGAGATTTACAGTAGCCTACTCACTTTACTGTTCATCATTGTCAGTTAAAGATAATTACACGTTGGTTAATATCGACACACGCAACTCAAATATTGACGAGATCAACTTTACATACATGTTATATTTAATTTATAGCACTTGAATTGGATATTACGGTACCTTTCAAACGGTACGGTTTGGTACAAGATGGCAGCCTAATGTTTTTATTAAAGAACATATTGAACTCTAATAATACAAAAAAACTCTATACAGTACACTACTAAAAGTACATGACGTAATATTAATCAGTAAGCATGTATTTACGTGTATTATGTTATATCAGGTTAATACCAGTATGAAATAATTCTTAATATTTTTTTGTTCTTTCTTTTTCAGATTGATTTCAAGGAAGGTGTGCTACCTCCAGTCCAACACAACGTACAGTGGCATGCAGTGGGCGCTGGTTCTTCAGCTGTCACAGACCCACCACAACATTTTGCAGATGTAAG
>OOFJ01058860.1:0-11986 GCA_900323375.1 Benthosema glaciale
GAACTCCGAGTTAAAAGGTCTCTCTGGGTTCGCGCCCCGGCCGGGTCATACCAAAGACTCAATGGCTCCCTGCTTGGCACTCAGCATCAAGGGTTGGATTGGGGCCCCAGGCTAACTGCCTGGGCACCGGAGCTGCCGGCCTGGCAGCGTGCCGTGGGTTCGATTCCCGATCCCGACGGACTTTGCCGCGTGTCTTCCCCCATCTCTCTCCCCCTTTCCTGTCAAGCTACTGTACTATCAATAAAGGCAAAAAAGCCCCAAAAAAAAATATATATATATATATAAAAGAAAAGATAGCTATATGCTCATTAGGATTTTATTATTGAATCAATTGGTGTGAATATGAGTAGTTTAGGCATATGCAGAAATCCATAAAACCACATCCTATACTGACCTGATAACAGACCTGGATATTTCTATATAGGGCACCCAAAAAGGTCATAAGGGCACGGTCACACTACACTTTTATTTTATCTATAAGGGTGGATTCTGCAAATGCATTTAAATGGGAAATTGGGAATGGAGTGTTGTTTTGCAGAAATCAGCAAATGGCAGCAAAACCACTCCATTCCCATTGAAATGCATCGGCAGAATCCGCCCTCAGAGGTAGAATAAAAGTGCGGTATGACCATGCCCTAAGTGAACAATTCAATGGAAAATCCCTGATTTATGATACGCTGTGAAAATAGACCTGTAGGCGTAACAAAACCACATTTTAATCTGCATAACACCCTCTGTAATCAACGCCATATCACTCTGTCAAGGACAGAAAAGGGCACCAATATATCTTTTAGTGGGAGTGTGTCAGACCAACATCTGTTTACACAGTGTGAATATGAACTTACCGCCCCTTCAGAGGACAAATTCATCAACAAGAGAAGGTACTCTTTGTCATATTGTTGCATTATATAATGTAACCAGTAATCTATCTAGCTAACATACCTGTACATAAACTGAGTGATTTTTTTTTACCATGATTACTTTCTGTTAATTTTGAACAAAACAACAACTAGAAAAGCACAATACTGGGGAATTGCAAGTGTAGTTTTGCTCCGACATTCAAGCTTTGAGTCTTGCATAAGTACAGTATGATAATGTATGACTCACATGAAGAAAGGAAGAGAAGCATGCACTCAGTTGAGGAGTTCAAAGTGATAATGTGACAGGTGCACGGTTCTGGTAGATACAGTCCATAGAAAAGAATACCAGCACTCATGTTCAATATCCAATAGTATTCTATTTTTTTCATTTTCCCCCAGCAGCTAGCAACACAGTTGTGCTGCGAATACTGGTAATGATTTATATGGAATGTATTGACTCACATGAGCATGACATGACATCACAGGGACCCTAAAAGTTGGCTGAATTAAGATGTGTCAATTTGGGCAATTGCTATAGTGTGGTTGCACAGCTAATTATCCAATTATACATTTATTAAGAGTTATCATAACCTACATATTTGGGGAACCTTTCTTTTGAAATATATTGTATGTGAGCCACAATATTCATATTGTGTTCTACTGTAACTACAGAACATTACAATTAACTAACTTGACCCATTTTATCTCAAAATATTTATCAATGGAAAGAAGAAAGCAGAAGGGAAAGGAGAGAGATATGGTGGAGCGTCCTATATAGGCTACTCATGTATAGCAATCAACTTCAAACAAATGATTAACATCTAAACATCTGTAATCGAGGCAAGTACAGTAGGCTACTTGCTCGCTGTTCAAACTGAATAAGGGGACAATCTGTACGTCTCTATTATAATTATGCTCTGACCTAGTCCTAGACCAATATCTGATTCAACACTGAAAAGTGACAGGTAGACATAAAAAGGTCTGATACTTTTAGCCACTCTTCAAAACATTGCTGCAAAGCATTAGTGAACTTATATCACATGGCTTACAATCTTTGGTCTCAAAACCAGAACCACTTTCTGATACTGTATGGTGAGCCTTTTTCAAGATCACTACTACAATTCATCAACATCAAATAATGTCCTCCCTGATAGGGCCTGTGGAGAAATCCTTTGGTCTGTTGTTGATGAATCTTCACTGCCAGCTACACACCTAATGTACATTAATTATAAGTGGCGCACAACTGCAAAGTAATGCATGCAGCACTGAGCTGGGATTGAATAATGTGTTTACAAGCTGCCAAAACCATTCAAGATTGCTATTTCTTACCAATGATTGTGAGTACAGAGTCAATTTGAAAATGTGTGCAGGTGTAGATTAAAAAGTAGAATGTAATTTGGCAGGGTCCAGCTGTATCCATGGGCATAAGCAGTCTTGCAAATGGTTCAGTCAGCATGATTTTGTCATCCTTAAAAGACTGTAGCCTAAAAGTGTTCATTGGATGGGGTTGGCACTAAGACATTTTCCTGGGTTTCTTTTCCCTTTCTATTAAATATTAATAGCTTAGAAGCAAAACATACTTGTATTTTCACCCAATTAGGTGAATATGGCCTTCTTGCGTGCATAACCTTGCAGTGAAAACTAAAACTTTTATATGGGAGAGAGAGAGAGAGAGAGAGCGAGAGTGGAATATATATTATACAGTGTGTGTGCGTGTGTGTGTGCGTGTGTGTGTGTGTGTGTGTGTGTGTGTGTGTGCGTGCACGTGTGCGTGTGTGTGTATTATACTTTTTAATGGGTAAATTCTGTACACATTTGATTTTCATTCATACTTCTCTAAGTCTTCTCTAAATATGCAAATAATTTGATATACTGTGCTATAATGCACTGGTTTTCACTTACGTGCCATGAAGGTCTGAAAGTATTCAAATTGTCAAACCAGTCAAACAATACCCTCACTAATTGACACATCTTAATTCAGCCAGAGGGCACATGGAAATCACCTGGCATAGGTGTTTGGATTACAAAACCTGAATACACTTGACACATAATTGAATACCATTTTAATTAAAATAAATGGTCAAACTGTAACAAAAAATGGTGTATGTATAGTACCAATCTGGGAACCCATTGGCAAAACAAATGAAAAACAGTGCATTTCCTTTGTCAACAGTCTGTCTCAAGAGATTAGTATACAGTACAAGCATTGTATACCTAAAGCGAGTTAAGGCAGCCTCCACTGCATCCCTGGTTGTGTCCTGCTGGAATGTAATGTACTGTGTTTTCCTGTACCATCCAGACTCCCTGTGCATTCCCTAAGTGAGTCTGAACACCTAAAAACTCAACTTTTTCACTACATCTTGTTTTCACTGCTGCTCCCTATGTGTGAGGTGTGTGTTTGTGTACGTGCGTGCGTTTGTGTACGTGCATGTATGTGTGTATGTGCATGTATGTGTGTGCGTGCACCTACAAAAGGTGGGTGATTTGTAACCTTCGTTACTGACAACAGCTAAAAATAGCCCACACCCTCTCACCCACCCCTCCCTCTTTTTTTTTTTCATCTTCCCTCCATCTCATCCAATTGGATATCACACACTGTCTCTTGCCCCACACATCCAGCCTGGTGTACAGTAAGCATACCACCTTGTTTAAAGGGATGCTCTTTAAATATTCAGCATGGTGCTTTGTAATGCTTATGTATGAGCTGTAGGTCTACTGGAAGTGATTCCTCAATATTTCATGCAGCCCAGTCACTCGTTTTTGGTTCTTGGGTCCCTCATATGACCCATTATCCCAATGATAGTGTAAGTGTTGGGCTTGTTAACAGTGATGCATGTACAACCACAGTGGAAAAAAAGCACAATAAAAGGTCTCCACACTAGTTGTGAAGCATCCCAAAGATCTACTGTTCAGTCGTATAATGCTATATTAGGCTATAATAATTACGTTTTATTTTTTGAACTCATAATTGTCAGTGAATTTCTAGAATTCGCTATTATAATAGTTCACTATAATAATTACTACTGAATAATTTGACTTATTATATTGAACATGTTAGTTACATTTACACAAGAAAATACATGCCTGCAGCTATATCTAGTATCTACTGAACATGTGTTATCCACAGTGCAGTGCACAAACTCTTTATTATGCCTGCCCTACACGTAGATGGGCTTTCACTGATGTAATAATAAACCTTTGTCTTTCTTCATATTTTTTCATAGAGAAGTGTGAGTTTAATATAAATTAAATAATTTACTCAAGCATTCATTTAATTACTGATCTACAATCTTGTCTAAAACGTGCTCAAACAGTGAGCCGTGAACAAGAGTCTTACCTGAACCTGATGAGTTGAGATGATTGCAGGTTAAATGGTCAGGCCTAGGTTGTCCTCTTCTGAGGTGAACTTGTGCTCTGCAATTTCATCTTTATGTACGTTCTTGTGACCTGAATAAGAATGTTTGTTTTATTTATGATTTACTAACATAGTTTCTAACTCACCAAGGGATGTAACAGAGAGCCTATCAAGAAACGACTGGAGGAAGGAAGAAATCCCCCCCTTTTCCTCACTGTTGAAATCTTCTAGTCTAATCTCAGTGGTTTAATAGTGATGTGTTGTTTTCTACTCCTTTATGATTTCTGGTCCTTCTTTCCTGTTCCCTTCCTCGTCTCTATACGCGGTTGTCCAGGCGACAGTGTCAGTGAGAGTCAGTTCTTTCACTCCCTCAGCAGCTCCTCTCGCTCATGGCTTTGTTCAGCCTCGTCTCCTGACTGGCTCACTAAAGGAAAGATGGTGGGGGGTAGCTGTGTCCAAATAATCACATACCACGGGTGGATGGACAGTGATGCTTGAATACTCTTTAAAAATGACCCAACAAGGGGGCAGGGGTGGTTTTTACCTGCAGTTACTTGATTTGATGGGCAATATGAAGCATTGTGTCATGAGACGGGCAGCAGAGCTCCCCTCTCACATTAGAATTGGTATGGTCTTGTCTAGTCTCAGTTGGGAGGGGGATTGTTATATGAGGGTAATCAAAATAACTGGCTATAGTAGAGAAAAAGTGCAAGCAATTTAGAGAATCACCTGGAGCAGAAGTATATTAGGTGCTGGCTTGTTTTCAGGCCGAACATAATTAAAATGCTTATCTCCCTCTGAATAATGAATATGAACATAATCATTTAATATAAACATTTAACCATAAACACAAAGAATGTGTATGTGGGCAAAAAAAGGTCCACACATCATCTTGCTGCTCCAACACGTTTGCTCTGCAAAATACACACAATGTGGTTGAAGTATTTGTGTTGTGCACAGTATGTTTGGCAGCAAGCTATTCAATTGTGCTGAATTTTTTCTTTTTGACCTTGCCCTGCACCTGCGATAAAGTGGATGAGCATTACATTTTTGTGAATTATTAAATTATATGGTGCCATGTGTAATTATACAAAATGTAATTGGTATGAGCTTTGTCATGTTTGCTTTGATGTGCTAAGAGTTGTTTTACCTGAAGCGTTGCCTCAAGTTTTTACCATACAAAACCATGTTTGGAATAATAATCCTGTCTCTTTCTCATCTAACATTAATGACTACCCTTGTGTTATGCCATTGCCCTCCAGTTACACTCAGTCATATCCTCCTATTGCTATTCAACTATCCCCTCAGATCTACATCTTTACTCAAGCTTATTGCATCCCCTCAGTACATGCAAACACAGATATTACCTATCTATCAGCCAAATGGGCACGTCAGAGATCAATCTGGCATCTACAGTACATTTCCTCTGGTTCTAAAGCTCAGTGGCACTGACAAGCAGTGACCAAGGCAAATAAGAAAATGGGGTTGGAGGCTGTGGTGCCAGTGTCACTGCAAGTCAATCTGTCTCGGCACTCTGCAGCACACTTTGTCTTCATCCCGTTGGGGCGTCTGTGACAGTCTCATCTGACTAACAGACTATTTCAGCCCCTTGGGATCAA
The DNA here is from genome assembly GCA_900323375.1 of Benthosema glaciale. NCBI lineage: Eukaryota > Metazoa > Chordata > Actinopteri > Myctophiformes > Myctophidae > Benthosema > Benthosema glaciale. Next base: position 5,835 of record OOFJ01058860.1, read on the forward strand.
TATGGGGAAATAGAGTGAGTTCGAGTCACATGCAGTGGCTGTGTAGCTGGATCATGAATGATTCAATAGATCTTATCATAGTGAGCAATTGCTGTAGTTAGTGTATAGCTTATAAAGAAACACACAAAGAGTTCTTAGTTCAAGTTTAATGAGTAGCCTACCTCTCACACTGACAGACCTCATTCAGTAAACATGTCACACACATTGGCAGGCAAGAACTTCCAGGCAGTTTGACAGATATTGTAACAAGTACATTTAAATAATACAAAACATAACCTAACCTAACTAAATCACTTTAATTCATACACACATGCATACCGTGAGGCCATGCCTCAGTCCCACTTCAGTTTATGGTGAGACATGGGGGTTAGGAGAAAGGGAAGGGGCTTTTATTGAATGATTGAATACTTTATCAACACGTTGCAAACAGTACGGCAAGTACAATTTAACAAGCTATGCTAAAAGGACAACACAAAAAGCCCTGGGGGCTTGTTTTACATTGTGGTCTTATGTAATCAATTCATCATCAAGACATAATTATGAAGTGTTTGTTTTGACAAAACATAGGGGCTGAGGGAACATAGATACGCTCCCCATACTGTACACATACAAACACATGCAGAACTCTCAGAAGGAGACTACACTCTTACCCTTTACTCTATCCCTGATCACATAGAAGCCAGAATGACTGATGATGGTCTTGACATGTCTTCCTTGATTTGGAAATGTTTTTCTTTTACACTTTTGGCTACAAGAACAATTTCACAATTATTATTATTACCTACGGAACGTGTGAACAGTTTTGGAATGAATATATATTCTCTCTCCCTAGCTCAGAGATTAATGATCACAGACTATTGAAGTTATGAGAAAGTTGTACAAAGTTCACATTGTGATTAAAATCAGCTACAGCATAAGAGAAATGGAACCAACTGCATGCAGTAGTAGCTGGGTGATGAGGTGGGGGTTTTGAGGGGAGGTATTCTGTCTCTGCCTAAAGCACAGTACAGCTTTAATTGGGGTTAGTTCAGAGGTGAAAACCAGTGAACAGGTTGTATAAGGATAGCTACACAACGTGTTGAGTTCACAAGCAGTACTATGTGGATATGCACTCTATTTGGAACTAAGCCAGGACTGTTGTATTAACCTCTTGTTGTTGAGGCAGGCATATTATATCTATATACAGTATATACATGGCTACCAAATACACATGAAAGAGCGTCCTGAGAAACACAGCTCACTTTTGTAGTGAGCAGTGTTGTGAGGTAAACTTTTGGTTACCTCTCTTTGTGTCTACACACTAGACAGTGCCACAGTATACCCATGGAATGATTGCATAAACGTAAAAATCTGACATACAATTCTGGAAATGGAAAGACATTCATTCCATAGTGCTGATCAGTACTGCAGCCGTCTGGGTCTTCATTCATTCAGTGTTATATTGGATTTTCACTATCTTTTTCTTGCCATGCAGACTTTTATGCAAACTGATGTAAAAGTCTACACCGCTAACTGAAAAAAGTCACTCTAAAAATAATAGTACTCGCTTGCACACACACACACGCGCGCGCACACACACACACACAGTTATCCAGCAAATAATCTTAAAGCGTAACAAACATTCTATCAAACAAAGGTACACACTCAGCTAGGACTGTAAATACTCTAATAGTTGGGCAGTTGAAGCCTTTTTTATTTCAGGTGCAGATTATGGGCCATGTTATACCCCAGACCAGATTTCATAACCATGTGTACTTTATGCACAGACAAGTACTCTGACTACACATGCACTAGAAAAGAAAATAGACGCTTTGATGTTGACTGGAGGTTGGTCGCTAGTACTCGCTACCCACTATATGTAACAATAAAGGACTTTTTTTTTAAATACAATACCAACTGAACAGAATAACAATCCGTAATAAAAAAATACTTCTTGAAGCTTTACTGGAGGAAATGATTAGCATATGAGTTATTTTGAGAGTAACAAGAATACACAGAAATAGATAAACTATGGCCTCTTCTACCAGTTGTCGATTGTGCCCTGTACCGAGTGCTGCTCTTGCTCTTGAACGCATGCGCCTCTGCGCCTCTCACACCTAGTCGCCTACATGGACATGGCAAGTATATACTGGCATTAACATTTCAACACTATTACATCTTCAGAGTGTTTAAGGCTGATGAACATGAAATATTATCGAATGAGGAGTACTGAAGCACACAGACAGTTGAAGCCTTTATGATGCAGGGTGCAGATTAAGATTTTGATGATATTACATTTTTATCAGAGTCAAGACTATGATGAAGATGTAATATCATTGAAACGCTTGTCAGCACCTGCAATAAGGCATTAACTGCAGTACTCTTCCTCCTTACTGCTACTTGTTCTGCTCCTGAGACACACTGTGTCTCCTGTCTGTTATGGCTGAGGCAGGGAGATAACCTTTCTCTTCAAAGATGCAGATCATCTTTGTTAATATTTCAGCAAAGTCGACGCTGAAAATGCCCTGTCCTGTGCATGCATGAGTCGTGCTGGTCTCCATTTCTGTACTGTTTTCAAGCAGTGAGACATTACACAATCAGTGGCCCTGGTATGGGCAACAGCTGTCAGGAATGCACACATTGCGTTATGGTCACTAGTGTCTGCAGTGCAGGCGTACTGCCCCCTCAATGCACACACATTCTAGACTTACACACTCTCCCTTGCACACTCTCAAAGACATCCTATGACAGGAGAATGGCCACTTTTCTCTGGCTACCACAGATGGGTCTCCCTGATCTCAGAGATTATGTTGTTGGCTTTTTGTAATGCCTGTGAAAGAAGAGAGAATGGAGGGAGGGGAAGAGATAAGTGCTGGTTATTAAGAGGACATCTAAAGGAGCATCTCCCGATGCAGTAAGCCTCCTCAGGAAATAAAAGCAGCTGCCATCATTCTTACCTCGAGCATCTGGGCGACTTCAGTGCGCTGTTGTGCTGTGTCCTGTGACTCAATAAGCAGATCCTGCAGCAGAGGCTGCTTGTAGAGCTGACCCACCAGCTCGCTCTGCAGGCGTTCCTTCACAAAGTTCACCAGGAAGTGCATCACTGCCTTGGGTACACTGTAGAGGTAAAGGAACAACAATGGCCATAGTTAAGACATTGAGACGCATAGCACAGAGTTACAGTAACTACAGTAACTAAAATGGTGAGACAATTTGTGGACTTGTTTCAGCTGACCTGTCCTGGATGCTTTGGCGGACGATGAGGAAGTAGCTCTTGATGAGGCGCTGGATGACCTCACAGTCCCTCTGCTCCCTGCTGCTCAGCCTGCGAGATATGGGCACTGCCTTGCAAAGAGGGTGGAAGAAGGCCAATGTCAGCGGTGTGGGATGATTTCACTACTACCAAGTGTTTAAATTCACTGTTAATCCCACTACTCACTGTGTCTAGAAGGTTAATGGCGTGGCCTTTGCTGGGACTGCCAAAACCAGCAGCAGCTGAAGTTTTCTCCTCTGCAGTCTTTTCATTCTTCCAGCGTTTCCCTCCATCAAGACACTCTGCCTGACGGGGAGGAGAGAAGAGGAAGTCGGCAAGTCAAAGCAATTGAGTAGCTTGAGTCTGGGACTGAAAACATATATTTCAAAGGTACCACTAACACTTGGTATGTAGAACATTATAGATGGGAACGGAAGCAGTGCAAAATGAGAAGTGCTTTGTGTATAACATATGGGCATGCATGATAAATCCTGTTGGAAGAAAGCAATAACTACCTGTTGTTGACTGTTGACAGATGCAGAGACCTGCGCTGCATCAGTAAAGTCTGGATGCTTTGTATTGATGTAAGCAAGCTCTATTGCAACTAAATTGTGGACCTGGGGACAAGTGTTGAATAAAACACATTTTAACTCTGTGTCCAAAAGACACATCAATACCTGACCTACAAAAACAAGACATTAGCTTGAGGACCAAACGTATAGAGGTTTGCCCTTTACGTCTGGTCCTAAAGCTAATGTCTTGTTTGATGATTTTTAACCCCACAACAGCAGAGATCTAAGGACTAGACCTAAGGCTAAAAATAATTAATCAATTAATTACTTAATACATCTTATCATCATCTGTGTTGAATCACCATTTCATTGGTAACTGGCAGGCGCTTCCTCAGTAATCCAGTCACCACCTCCACAATAGAGTCGTGAAGCTTTGGGAAACGCAGGAGCTCCTGGTCAAACACAAACACATAAATGTACAGCATATTTGTATGTGGTTTATTGTTATTAGCAATGAAATGAATCAATAATAGTGATGTTGATGCTTCTACACAAACCTGTGTGCTGTAAGAAGAGCAGTGTTGGATGATTCGCTGTAGCTCCTCGTGCACCAACTCCACACAGCGCAGACTGGGCTCCTCCAGACGTTTGATCTGCCTCTTCACCAACAGCTCAAATGACACCTCTGGCACAAAGAGGGCTGGGCGCGGACCCTTTGGAGCAATAAGGCACACAGCTGTACCCCACACACTGGCTACTCTTCCAAAATAGAGTGCTAGACAAATGTGTTTGTTTTACGCAAACATATTATAGAAAGAACGAGAGCTAGGACTTACGGTGGCATTGCGGATGGCGGTCAAGATGTCGAGATCGGTTAAGCCACCCAGGGGGTCGATGGACTGCAGCGTGCGGCCAAAGGTCTCATGGAATATGTAGCATATCCGGGCCCCCCCACAGCTGTGGAAGGACAAGATTCAGCCGAGGGATTATTTAACACAGATTTTTTTGGTGAAATGCTGCAGCGTGTCAACAATGACAATAAAGCCGAAATTAAATGCAGCCAACCAAAAAGAGCGAATATTTGCACTCACTATATTTACATGAATTAATCTGCCAGGGATATGATATCCATGGAAATCAGTCTGCCGCAGCACTAACATAATGATTAAATTTAGAATTATAATGCCAACACAAAAAAGAACAAAACAAAAGAGGGGATATGCCTAGTCTTGTCAACTCTCTTTCCTTATGTACTGAAAAAGTAATTACACAGATACTGTACATAGATTTGAACTGAAGATTGAATAATGAGTAATGACTGCACACAGCATCAAAGATTCAAAGTACTGTCGTGACTCACAGCTCTGAGGTCTGGATGTATCTGGCTGTTCCCTCTATGGTGTGGCAGTAATCACTGGCGAACTTAGTGACAATCTGAAGCAGGGTAGCGCTGTGGTCCTCGACAGGCTGCCCATAGCCATTCAGCTGGGCCTGGTACTGAGATGTCAGCATGGTCACACGGGTCTTCAGCTCTGGCAGGCAGTCACGAATGTGGTGCATGAGCAGCCTGCTGAGCGTTTTGGCCATATAGCGTGAACCGCAGCGGGAGGCCAGAGAGGGATAGTGACGCTGCAGAAAAGCTTGCTCATCCCTCGTCGAGTCCTCCAGGCTCTTCCGGGTGTTGATGTCATGCTGGCTCCTGGTGAGATTACCAGGGCGGGGAAACCGAGAAGTGTGAAAAAGAGAGCATCTGAGATAAGGCAGTCCACCTAGGAGCACAGCAGGTGTAATTGGGGTATAATTATTGAGATAGCTCCAGCATGGCACAGAATTCTAATGTGCACAGGCACCTTTAGGGCCAGTTAAGAGATGCTGTATTTCTGAAAGTATGGTACGTTGTGTAGGAGGAAACAGATGAGATGTTGACCCCCCTCCCCCTCACGCACACAGTTTTCCACTGTGCTGCTATGGTGTTTGAATTGATGCCTCAATTGAATTAGATGTCAAGCTCTTAGAACTACTTAAAATAGCGTGAAAGTTGTGTGGTTTTCAGCAATTTCACCTTACTGAAAGAAATGAATAAACTGATCGAGTGTGTATTATCGTTGCCCTGAGCGCCACTGCAAAAACAGAACACGTTCAATTTGTCTGAAAAGCATAAAACCACCTAATGCTGTGCAGCCAAAACACTGCAGGGATTTTTTTTTACATTTACTACATCACACATTGTGAAACAGGTATGGGGAAAACAAGAAAGAAATGCAAGAACAGTAGGCAAAAAGAAGCAGAAACAAATAAATAGACAAGCAATGTCTATTGTCTCCGCCAGGCTGAGACAATGTGTGTGTGTGTGTGTGTGTGTGTGTGTGTGTGTGTGTGTGTGTGTGTGTGTGTGTGTGTGTGTGCGT
>OOFJ01058876.1:0-13525 GCA_900323375.1 Benthosema glaciale
ACACACACACACACAATGTATTTATGTCCACACAGAGGAAATTGCATAAATAGTTCAGGTGCAGCAAAGTTACATCAAGAAAATCAAGGCATATGTCCTCAGTCACGAGTCAAGTAGTGTAGTCATCCTAAGTTCGAAACCCCCTCCAACAACCAGTCTGTGGATATGTCCCAGGCTGGACCACCAGAGGAAACAATTTCCCAGTCCACTCCTGCATTGCGGCATCATATCATTCTCCTGTAGCGTGGCTGATCCCATGGGCCCAAAATCCACCCACTGTTGTTCCGACAGAGGACGGACACACCGGTAGAAGGCCACATCCAACGCCTCTCTTCATAGTAGCTGCTCGTGGGAAGGGCCACCAGGCAGCACCGGCTGTCGGTATACGCCATTGGTGAGCACTGCCTTGATTGTGTTGAAGCACACAGTCCACAGAGATTGCAAATGCATCTTAAATCTGCACCCACTACATTAACGGTGGTATTTACAACAGAGCATTTAATGTCATGCTCAGGAGGACACACACACAATACTGTATATGCTGTACAAGAGATATTAACCAGGGGGCGATCCAACCTGATGGGTGACGGCAGACTGCTGGTCGAGCGCTGGCACTTTGGCATGGGGGGTCAAATATGGAATGTATTCTGTACTGGTCATGGACGTCTTGAGTCTACAGGCTTTGATGAGGTCAGATCAACATATGGAATGTCAGAACAGGTCAGCTCCATATATGGAGAGCTAAGGGTGGCAGCGGAGGCAGTGTCTTGAGGTCAGATGTAGAGTTTCTGGCCGGCTCCATATGCAGATCTAGATGATGATCCAGTCTTCTCCATGTATGACTAATGGCTATCCAGGGTTTGATGGGGTCAGTGTCATGATCTTCATATATGGAGATGGCCATATATGGAGTGTGTCACGAGGCGTGATGGACTGACGGCCATATATGGTGGCATGACGAGTCACGAGGTGTGACGGACTGACGGCCATATATGGTGGCACGACTGACTGACTTTTGCAGGTTTTCATAGTAATCTGCAGAATCTATAGCAGTCTCGGGTGGCGAGGTGCCACCTGTGACACTGAAGTGTTCTTTTTATAACACTTTATTATTGATGCATATTAAGATCACAACAAATCTTTTTGACATGAAAGAAAATTACTCTGAGCTGAACAATAAAGAAGAGGGTATATCTTGGCTGTTATTGTAAAGAGACTTTGGCAGAGCCATTATTAAAGTCAGCCAGGACAAGGAGTCTGAATTTGGCACCAAGGGCAGACAACCTTATCATACTGCTTGCTGCTAAGCGTGATCCTCAGTTCTATACTATGATGTCACAATGCAATAAAGGTGATAAGGATGATCGGTAATCGTTTATCCATGTTGATCGAATGACCCATTAGGTTTTTATCTCCATGATCAATACAGAACTGCCCTGCTCTTTTTAATGGACAGACAGGGCAGGCATGGGCCAAGCGCAGTTAGCGGACATAAAATCTGCCATTACACAACTGGAATAGTATGCATTTAAAATGTGCAATGAATAATTCAGACCACAACTAACAGAGAGCAGTCTTTATACAATGAAACCCACTGTTCAGCCAGATGAATATCCAACCATTATGTCTAAGCGAGGACTGAAGGTCCATTTAATGCAAAAGAAGATGGTGCTTGACAGAAGAATATGGTGCCGTATAATTCTAAATGAACACAACTGGTTTCCACTGAGCACATTGAGTAGTTGACTGGCTGCCAGGTGGCTGAGGGACCCAGGGAATGGGGATAGGGCCAGGTATGACAGGTGGTGCTTAGATCTGACCATTTATTGACATGCAGCCACCAGCATGACCTCATGTTGCAACATTAACCACGTGCACAGAAACCTCCCTCTATTTACCAAAACACACATTTGCCAATGACTTTCAAACTGCTACATATCTATTTTCCTCAACATTTGCTTAGCCCTTGAAATGGTAGAATGATAAAATTTTATTTTGTGTTCAATTCAGGTGATTCTCAGTGGTACCATGGCATGAAGACACAGTATGCTAGGCTAGGGATGGATAGGCCGTTGCAGTCTTACATGCACACCAGTTCACAGTTACCATTGTGCATTCTTTTCACTGTACCATCTGGTGCCTCTCTCTTTCTCTCAATATCATTCCCTCTCGTAATGTCTCATGCCCCGATTCTCTCTCTCTCTCTCTGTGTGTGTGTGTGTGCTGGGCTCAGTGTATTGTAAAAGAAGCTGGTGACTATGCAGATGTGAATGTGACTTGAAGGTCTCGGGGGCCAATGGCTGTCCCTTTTGTCTCAGCTATACAGGAACAATTGTCTTGACAAAACAATGAAATAAAGGTGTGAGTTTGCTGGTGTCTGTGAATTGCGCTTTAGTAGTGATGAAAACAAACACCTCTCAGTTCAAATGTTCAGCATTCAGCAGGAGAGGTAAATTATTCAAAAATAAGTACTTGGCACTTATCATAAATAACAGCATCATGACAGTTTTGTAATTGAGGAACGCATGCATAACATAAAGACGATATAAACAGTCAGCTTAATCTCTGAGAGCTCAGCTCCATCATTTCGGCTTAGCATTATAAAGCCATTACCATTGCCACTGAGAACATAATGATAGCAGCATGGTCTCTCAGACAGCAGATGCAGAGGGCACTATAATTTAAATCAATGCACTCCTCCATCCCTCTGCATGCAGGGATCACTGCACCTCTCTACTAACTTTACAGCTCACAAGGGGCCCTTGTGAGCTGACACTTCAGTTCTAATGCAGCAGTATTGCATTAACACTACCTCAATACAACTACTCACTATAATAGTACTACTACTAGTCTACTACTATTACTACTGCTTATTACTATATACTAATATTAATGTACAATGGCTCTCAACGGGCAGACATCAATAACTTAATTCTACTTACTTGTGACTCCCTGGTACTGAATTCTACTTTGCATTTGATTTTGATTTGTTGTTAGAAGCCTTTGTAGGCTACAAATCTGCCTGAGAGCTTTCACTGTAGAGTACATGGGATCAATAGCCCTTTCTCTCACCAAAACAACAAGGTATTCTTTCTAACCAAAGCCCTCACAATCTCCCTGTACTTACACCCCTAAAAGTGGGGAAAACCTTAGGGAATTACAAGGTATCTCTCCCAGATGACTGGCCATCTGGTCAGTTTCTTAGCATTTGGATCTATAAACGAGCCCCAACCAAAACAGAAAAAGCCATTTGTAATGTTGTGAAACAAAAACATACCATATTGGCCAGTAATATCACATGGAGCAAGTGATCCAGAGAACAATGAGTGACCTGGCACTTACTGTAAGAACATTCCCAGAGATTTTCTGTAACCTTGGTATGGATGCTTACATAACAGCAGCACCTAAAAGACTGTGATTAGAGAACATCTGCTGGGCTTTATTTTTATGCATGACTTCTTAGATTTCAAAGTCATCTCCAAGGAGTTTAAAAAGCAGATGCTTGCAGTCAGATTTGAACTGAAACATTTTAAAAGCATTCTTCCCATGGCAAAGGGCAAAATGTTAAAACGACCAACAATATCAAATTCTCTCAAAATGCAGGCCAATTGTCCACCGTTTATTTCTCTTGCTTTGTTTCTACATTTGTTTAAAAAAAGTTCAAAAAATCTAATAAACAGAACGTTAAAAATGGTATGGCCACACAGCAAAATCCTGAGTATTCATTTAACTGAAAGTTTTGACCGGCGTCAAAAAATGAACCGGGGAGAATGGGCGACACAGTCAAAATGCAACGTGCAGGGTAACAGGGCAGTTGAGCACCGTAGTGGAGCCCCGGCGTAAGGAAGAACTCCCACGCCATATGTTTCAAATTGGCCTCATATTGCCGCGATTTAACTGTAATAACCCATTTTATGTTTTGACCTATAACTCTTTTGTGCCAGACTACATTTTCCACAATTTCCTGTTTTCTTTAAAACACACTTTTTGCTACTACTTTGGGTTCATGTGATCAAAATGTATCAATCAGATGTTTCAGATTCCATTCCATTGACTATGACTGCCTTCCAAAGTATGCACCGCAGGCCTTGGGTAGGCAACCAGGCCTGGCAGAGACCTGTGCTCAGAGTCAGAGGAGCACATTTTTCTAGCCATAATCATATAAAAGGCCTTGCTTTAGAAAGAATTGCAATTACCACACAGTGGCCATTTTGCTCTTGCATCATACCCCTTCCCACCTCGAGTATGACATGCGTGTGAATATGGTCAATTAAGAAATAGGAGACCAAAAGCTATAGGAGAAAGGTGGAGGAAAATGATATATGTGCACTAGCACTAAAATTACATGCTAAATGTAGCCTATGTGAATAATTGCCTTGAGAATACATTGCTGTAAGAAAAATCTATAAACAAATGACATGCTAAGAACATGTTCTTCATCTGCCTGTCTGGTTACATAAAAGTTCAATTTCTGACTAAACAAAATAGACATGACCGCTTGGAGGTGATAATAACTGTGTGTCACAATCACAATAAGGGGACTGGCTCTTGGTGAGGACTCTCTCATAATGACTGAACCCTAGTCATCCTCCCCTTGGGAGACAGAAACACAGGGTGACTTATTTCAATTAGTCTGATGCTACCACAACAAAAAGCCCAACCCCACAGCTCGCCTGCTGCACAGCCTGACTTGAGAGGGCTAATCAAATCAAGGAAGGGGGGAAAAAAAACACAAAGCGCAGAGCATTTGGCCCGGTGTGAAAACAACATGGTTGTGGTGATGGAGGCAAATGTGACATGCATGTCACATTAGCCTCAGATACAGCGTTTCTGTGTAATGTTCAGAAAAGGTGTTTTGTGTCTTTGAGATGGAAATGTCTCAATGTGCGTAAAGCAACCAGCATGGAACAGGTGGGATGGAGTACACAAAAGGAGAGTGGAGAAAAGGTCATTTAATTGGACCACCAATGAATTGCAAACAAAGTACTTCGTCGAATTTGCGAGTTTGGTTGGCCTTCCACTGTGTGTATCAACCTTAAAGGACCACTTCACCACTTTTCAGCCCATCTTTATATAATTGGTCCTCACTAATAATCATGGTAAAATGGCACAATTTTTTTCTACTCAGTCTTTGTCTCATATAAGGAGGGCTGTGGACAGTTCAGAAACCCATCCACCAGTGACATCATCGATGGGGAATCCAAGCTAATAGAAACTGCAGGGCTTTCTAGTCCTGAAAAGTTGCAATGAGAAAATCATCGTTCTCATGATAATAAAAATCTAAAACATTTTGTTAAAACATCTTGTTTAAAAAATGAATCTGCCTAATGATGATGTCACTGGCGGACGGTTTTCGGAACTTCCCACAGCCCTCCTATGAGACACAGACTGAGTGGAAAAGAATTGTGCTATTTTATCATGATTATTTAGTGAGGACCTATTATATGAAGATTGACAAATGGTGACGTGGTCCTTTAATTAACATAATAATATCAATAGTTCTCAACTCTGGGCACCATAGTATAACGTGAGTGGATTAGTGTCTCACCCAGAGGAGATTTGTGGTCTGCTGTTTTTTCTGAAGTTAATGGTTTGTGCGGCTTTGTTGTTCTCCGTTCCCCGTCTTATGTCACATCAAAGCGGTGGAAGCCAAGCCAAAGGGGGTTTTAGCCTGGCCTGACCAGGCACACTTCCGAGCCCCTTTTCATGTTGGTACTCCATCTCTCTCTCTCTCTCTCTCTCTCTCTCTCTCTCTCTCTCTCTCTCTAGCTCTCTCTCTCTCTCTCTGTCTCTGACAGGCTGTCTGAGCCCAGTCTGGGCCCCTCTAGCCCTAATTACAGGTCACAATGTCAGCAAAGGGCAGGTCAGAACTCTTTGATCGTCTATACTTTTTATTCCAATGGTGACTTCATAAAGGAATAACAAAACGTAATTAAATTATATTTGCCTGCGATATATGGAGTGCTTTGCTTTAACAATGGTCTCAACATCTGAAAAGGTGGGTAACACTTTCTATGCATCTATAGTGCTTCATAAGCACATGCTTAAAATGCAATATAATATAATATACTCATAGTTATAACATACTCATAATGCTTTATAACAATAATCATAAGGTGGTTATGGGTCACAAAGTAAATACTCTGTACTTACTGTGGACCGTTTTTAATTATTGCTTAAAACCATTTTTTTAATAAAAAGTAAAAAACTAAATTGCAATAATAACAAAACCAGTCAGGCTAGCAAAAACAAATGTTTAATGTGTCCAGCATTTATGAAGTAGTATGATACTTGACCTTATAAGTCATTATAAAATGCTTTATAATGAGTTATTATTATTGTTATAAAGTATTATGATTAGTTATTGTTATAACTATAACAGTGTTATAAGCAGATTATAATGCCTTAATATATTCTTTATTTAGATCGCCTCTGCTGCGGCAGTTACTATAGTCTTCCTGGGGACTGGGGTCCACACAAAACATCACAACATAAAACTAGAACTGCACTCTGTCGAGTGCCAACACAAGTAGGCCATATTGGCCTACTTGTGTGCAATGTGACCTACTCCCGACCCCTATGCACAAGTACTCCCGACCCCTCCTGAACACTACAGATAAGTTATTATAGTGACACTGTGAACGTTTTAAATTATTTATAAAGGATTTAGGAACCTAGATTGTTTACGCCATCATCAAAAGTCAATAAAGGACCACTATTGTGATCCCTGCCTACTTTTACATGCCCCCTACTGATCTGATCACAATACTTAGGTATAATACGAGACATATCTTCATTGCATCACCATCATTAGCTAATTAGGGACCTTAGTTACATCACCAAAAATGGTGGTCCTTTATTGGCGAAGGGGTTCCACCAATCCGGGCGGCGGTGGCACACCACATGTGTAAGTTATCTATTGCCCACCCAACACCTAAACATATCTTAATTACAACACCATTACATCACCATCAAATCTAACCAATTAAATGGGGGATTTGCCATCCCGCCCGCAGCCGACCACAGTACGTGCGCGCTGTTCGCCAAGTAACAACATTCATACAAAGTAGAAACAACAACTTCCTAATAGTGGGTCCTCCTATCTATAATCTAACACAACGATTTAGGCTAAATTTGAACAATCTGAGGTGAACAGAAAATAAAGAAATAAGATATAAAAGAACTGCCCCACATGATGAATGAAGCAGATTAACTTTTTTCTGAGCGTGTATAAATATATACGCGCGTAACGCGCGGGGCACTTCGATACTATTTCTTCCCACCAGGCTTCCAAAATCATGCTGCACGTCTACAGTTGAGTGCCGACTGCCGAGGAATGGAATGAGAGGCAGTCGTGGGCGCTACCAATTCTTCATCCAACGGGGGTGGATATTATTACGTGCAATGCAATCGTTCTGCGTAAACTTTTGATAGGGGGGAAATTACACAGTGTGAAAGCCATCTTCAATATCACACGTTGTAACCTGGTGATAGATTGTTTTCGGCACACAGCAATGTCGTTATTTGTGTAGAAATGCGTGGCTAAATTAAACCGTCCCGACTCCCACCCCTCATTCCTCTCGTGGGACTCTCCACCAAATTGCACATGTATTCCTATCTACTTGTTACTGTTCCAATAGAATGTGGCGCTCGTCGGAGGAGGCTGTCCCCAATCCCGCGGTCGTTTTCCTAAACTTAACTGAAGTCTATTCTTAGTTGGATATCTTTTCTTAAAGCGTAGGAATAAAGGCACATTTTGGATTTACACGCTTTAAAGGGAATATTTTTTTTGTTTTCTCATGAAAGGTGAGTTGTATTTATGATGAATTTGACTGGAAACAAACACCGAAACACCACATCTTAATATCCTTTACTTTAGCACGGGGCTCCCCCATAAAAACAACGTATTAACGCGATGTATTCACTACTTCCAGACAGTAATTTGTTTACTGAACAAAGTCACTTGTTTGTTCTAACTGTGTTTAATCCGACCACTTAATAGTTGGTAGTGTCTCTTGATTTACCAACAGTGATGCTGGGTGACTTTTTTTTTTTTTTTAAGAATGTTGGAATGTGGTTGTCTGTCGCCACGCGATGTTTTTTGTTTTTGTTGATTTTTTCCTGCGTCCAGACGTTGATTTGTAGAGTTAGAATAGATTAGATTTAGTACAGGCTTGATCAAACTGGACGGAGTAGCTAATCATGTGTAACCTGAATTAGTAATATAAATGCCCGAGCTTCAGTCTATCCATACCATATTATCGGACTTACGGACTACATTAATACATTAAGTATGCCAGCAGCAAGACAGTACACACAGTACAGTCAAAGACCTAAATTCTCATATATTGCAGCGGTGTAATTACGCAGTTCATCATCATCATCATCATAAGTCATAACACAAATTGTGCTGTGGAGACGAAGTTCTAACGCAGCGTCCCACGCCTCTCTGCGCCGACAGTGTCACTGTTGGCATCCTTTGGAATGTGTAATGCCTTATGATGATAGTCAGAGCTCGGGTGGAATAACTTGTGTTCCTTCCACCATGTCCTATACATGCCATAGCCATACAGGTTTGGTACTTTTCCTACACTTTTCTGTCAGTTTGAACGAAATTGCAAAGCTATTTCAGGGCTCAGGAATGTCAACCATTTCCCCCTCTGTTTAATATTAGACTGGACAGCAATCATTGACAAACAAAGACATTGGGAATGCTCCTTTGGTTGACTGGAAATGCATGTGTTTCATTTCGATTTTTGGAAGGTTTCATTACTTCAAAGAGGCATTATGAAGCTTGTTATGTAGGCTGTATGGACATAAAGCATAATGCCACACCACAAAGTAATATGGTTATTGTACACTGTGAACATGCATCTGTGAATGAATCATCTTCAAAGACTCTGACTTGATCAGTGTTAGACTAATATAGGGAGTATCATGCAAAGTTCTCCTCTCCAACACTTGGCTTAAGCTTGTACACATGGCAAGCTAATCATCAAGTACCCAGTGTGTGGCCTCTTCTTCAACTTACACACATGCCTCTGCTCCAGCTGTGGAGGAAAACGGAAGTAAGACAAGCCATGTTTTTTGTGCTGGTGACAGTCTTCAATGATAGGTGTAACAGAGCCTGCAGTCTCCCGTGAAAAGAAACAGGAGAGTGGGAAGCGGAGCTGAAAGTTAGAATGGAGAAGCAGAGAGAATCAAACAGGGGGGAGAGAGAGAGAGAGAGAGAGAGAGAGAGAGAGAGAGAGAGAGATAGAGAGATAGAGAGAAACAAAACAGTTAGAGTTCAAAATGGACAGAGAGTGGGAGAGACTTGCATAGATGGTGCAGGTGTTGTCTGGGCAGGAAGACCTCTGCTTGAGAAGGAAACAAAGAGGAAATGTGGACAAAGGTGGTCAGTGGTTGGTGCGTTTGTGTGTGTTGATGAGGGGGGTAGGACTAGGAACCATATCTGTATTAGAGAGTCCTTCAAAGTGGAAATGTGGACAAAGTGCTGTGCTGTGTGTGTGCATGTGTGTGTGCGTGCATGTGTAAATGCATGTGCACAGCTGCACACATCCTTTAACTCCTTCTCTTTGAGCCACACAATAGGCACCAATAAACACGGCAAACTGAATGTTTTTCCTGTGTTTATGGAACTTCCCGCCATCGTCCACGTTCTGTGTTTTGATTTGAAGCCACATGTGGCACTGTCTGTCCGTCTACAGACTGTTGCCAGTTCGGTAGCTTATCTTACAGTGGATTCAATACCACACGCATTAAGTGATCGTTTCCTCGATCTAAAACCTCACTAGCACAAGCCCAACACAAAGACCATAGCCCCAGGGGTGCTTTTCTCCAACGGTAAAGCTCTGCAGCGAATACAAAAGCCAGCTTTGGGTAGACACAGTAGCCTACCTGAGATGTTAAAAAGACCATTCTCTTCATCTAGAGGTAACTGGAAACGCTCTTCATCTCTCTCGCTCTCTCTCTCTCTCTCTCTCTGGTTGTCTGTCTGACTTTGATTCTCTGCTTCGACATCTAATTCATTTCTACATCTTATATCTCTTTCTATATTTCTCTTCCACCATTGTGATAGTCCCACTGTTTGAGTCAGTGAAGGGGCCTGGGCACGTTTTACTTGAATGTTTCAATAACAGAGGCTCACAGAGGCTCGTACTAACTCCAGTGAAAACCTATACGCAGTTTCCATAACTGCAGACTAGCAACACGTTCTCTGTGAGGAAACATTTGTTTCTAATACAATGTAGAGTGGATTTGTATACCTTAGATGAGGCTTGTTTATAAATGTTCCCCCTAAAACTAACAATTTATTAGTGAATCTCAATCTACCAGCAGCCCTATCCTAAAGGATAAAATGTCAGAGAAGAGGTGCATTTACAGTCTAGAGTACAATTATGAAGACAGCAGTATGGGATTGTCACTGCACGCACCATGAGAACGGATGAGATTACTGTTATCGCCATAGACGAGGAGAAACCCTATCTTACCCCCGCTGTTGCATGGGGTTATCTTCACTTTGACTATGTGGGTGTGAATACAGTCAAACATCCTTCTCTGTGTAAGTTATACAGGTGCCCAGGGCTTGCCGCTTCTCTCCTGTCAAGGCCTCTATGGTCCGGCCCATATCATTTGTGTCGCACATGAAAACTTTATATCTTTAGAAATTCTTGAATTGAGAACAACAAATTACAAACAGCTTTTGTTTGGATGAATAACCAAACGTGCTTTTGAAAAGTCCAGAATGCGTTTTTAACTGAGTATCATCTGCGCCGGCGCCTGTACGTACTACGCAGCTCATGAGACTTTCTCAAAACATGATTATGCAAAACCTCAGCTAAAGGAAAAACCCGAAAGTCACCAAAGCTCAAGTACACCATGAGGAGGGAAGGGGAGAAAATCGGGTCAGTGCTTCCTGCATTTGTCTCTCTCTCTTCCTTGGATTGTCCTTTGCTTCTTTCACTCTGCTCACCACTTGATCTCTTTGGTGAAGATTGAGTGCATTCAGCGATTGAAGAAGGGCATCCAAGATATTTATCTGGCTGCTACATAACATTACAATAGACATATTATTATAATGGGTTATAATTGTGAACCCAGACGTGGTAGAGAAGGGATTAACTTAACTTGAGCTAAATATAACATTAAAGACACTACTACTTTTAATTGCTGTTCAGGTTACCAATCACACGCCATAGGATCTATTTCCAAACCAGTCAGTTCACCTGCGCAATCATTCCAAACAAAAAAAACTCAAAGAAATCGTTGTCTAGTGACACAAGAAAAGCCAACAGTGTTTTGGATTGGGTGTTGGAATAATTGCAGCTGTTTCTTTAACCTTCTCCTTTAAGGCCACTCACTCTATTCTGAGTGTGCGTAATGGCTAGGTTGGCTTTTCTGCAGTGCGTTGCACTGCTAGTTTTGCGGGTTACTCATGCATGTCCCGGGCCTGAATGCTGGGTGCCATAAGCCTGCAGGGTGGGGAGCTTGAAGAGCGACTGCTGACTCTGTTTAAACATGTCTGGCTGCTCTGGCAGTTTGAGGTGTGTGTGTATGTGTGTGTGTGTGTGTTTGTGTGCATGTGACAGCGATTGTGTGTGTGTGTGTGTGTGTCTGTGAGAGAGAGACAGAGACAGAGAGAGAGACAGACATGAGTGAGGGAAGAATGTATTGTATGAATATGTGAATGAATGCCTGCATGTGTGGGTGAATATAAAATATTGCACATATTATGTGCAAGTGAGTATGCATAGACTACATGCTGAGTGAGTTATTATTGAGTTGTGTGTGTGTGTGTGTGTGTGTGTGTGTGTGTGTGTGTGTGTGTGTGTGTGTGTGTGTGCGCGCGCGCTCGCGCATGCGTGCGTCTTTTATCCACATGGAGGCCAGATGTTATGGATGTTGAAATCAGTTTTCCATAAATGTTACTGAGCTTAAGTTTGAGCAACTTCACTGAAAAACCTGAACAACCGATCATCTTGTGTTTCTTTTTCTGTTGTTCAAGATGAGAAACATACATTTTCCACATAAACATTGCCTATAATGATATTTAGGAATACTAATTGAATGTGTCTTATTTGCTATCATATAATTTATTCAGGGCATATTTGCTAAACACATTTGCCGTTTTTCAGCATCACACGAACAGCTTGCAACTGTTGGCCACTGAGCAGCTTCACTGGAAAAAATGGGAATTAATAGTAGTTCAGCGAGTCTTATTCATTCACTACTATCAGTCAGTAGACAGCTTCCATACCTATTGGCTAACTTCTATCAACTTCATCCAATAATCTAACAAAATAGAGAGGACATAGCAGCAGGTTTAGGCCCAATCTGGGAACTCAATCTGTTTTAACAAATTAGTTTAGGTATACGCACAACAATCCCTCTTTCTATCATGAACCCCTTCATTTTCTTTCTGCCCTGGCCGACCTGTTGCTTTGCAATACACTCCACATTAAGTTCAGATTCAGTTACTCAAAACGTGTCTGAGGCTAAAGAAAATGAACGCAGGCAATGGGCTTGAGCCCTATGAGGTGCCCTGGCCCCTGAGTGAGACAGGGCTTGTTCAGAGTGCACCCATTTGGGGCAACAGGCACATGCTGCATGCACCCAAGAATCGGGCCTGTGCAGTGCAACTATTCATTGGTTGCATCAGTGCACCTTACATTTACCAGGTCTGTCCATGTGTGAGTCTGTGTGGATGCACATAAATTATATGATGGGTGATGGCGCACCTACAGTATATGAAAAACTTAGTCTGGACTGCTGTGAGCCTCTGTGAGACTGCTGCTACTAACTCAGGGCCATTCAAATTGCATACCGACCGATATAATAAATAAACAAACAAACAAACAAATAATACTTTCTCCGAATGTAGTACAAATTCTAAAATCTAGGACTGCATCTAGAAACATTTTAGGGGATTATTTGCAGAAACATGCAGTGACAAATTGTTTCTCTGGCGAACCAGGCTGGTCAACTGCATTACAGCTATATGCTGTCTGTGTACAGTTCTGACCTTTGGTTGTTACGAGCATGACATTTGATTGAAGGGCACTCCAACGCATAAATGTGCTCTTCCGATCTTGTCTCTGTTGTGGGGGGACAGTCTCTCTCATCTCATTCAGTTTTAGTATAGAGATTTGTACCTATTACCATAATTAACTATATATAATTAACTAATGCAAATGTTTCTTATTTAACTTGGTATGTTGACAAATCATGGTATAGGTATTTTGAATCGTCTATCCTCCCTGGAAGTAGAAGAGGAATTCTAGCAGTCAGACAGATATCCAATCAATTAAGGATGAAGGATCGTATATGATGAGACATGTTCTTATAAAGGTCTTGGCCTATTAGATACACATGACACACACAAGCACGCACAGTCGCACACAAATGCACGTCGCACACGGACAGTCGCGCACGCACACACTCGCGCGCGCACGCACACACACACACACACACACACACGCACACGCACACGCACGCACACACACACACACACAGGCTATTCCAC
>OOFJ01058882.1:0-11578 GCA_900323375.1 Benthosema glaciale
TCTTTCTAAACCCAGGTGAAATATATTTTTGTAATTTTCATAATGTTACTGTTACTGATGTGACGTCTGAGGTGGGTGGGTCTTTCAGTACCTTCGGTGCTCAGTGACAGAAGGCAGGTTTGTTTCCCTGCCCACACCCCTGTTTTTTTCTACAGGCAGGTGTTTGGGTGAATTTCACCAACGCGTGATAGAGAAAAATCCCATACACCCATGTATGTATGTATGTATGTATGTATGTATGTATGTATGTATGTACAGTATGTATGTATGTATGTATGTATGTATGTATGTATGTATGTATGTATGTATGTATGTATGTATGTATGTATGTATGTATGTATGTATGTTATTTAGTGTTCTAAGGTGGTTTAAATGGGTATGGTAACATGGTTAAATGGTTTAGCTGACCGTGTATTGAACTGTAACGTATACAATTTTGAGGTATTTGTACTTTACTTGAGTATTTGAATATTCAATAGCCTACTTTTACTTCAACTCTGCTTCATCTCAGATGCAAATATTGTACTCCATTACAATTATTTGAAAACTTTAGTTACAAGTTACTTAGACTTTAATTATTATTACTTCAGCTACATGTTCAGCTGTAGCCTGTTGCATATCAAACTGGGGGTCCTTGAAATGAATCTGGTTGAAAATCACTACTAGACCTGTACGCATCTTCTCTTATGGGGGTCCTTGGCATATATTTTCAAAAAGGGGGGTCCACACTGACTCCACACACAGCCTATAATGAGTTTGGGAACCACTGCTTATAGTGGTGGGGGAGCACGGGGAGGAGTTTCGCTCAGAATGAGTTTTAATATAGCTGTAGTTACTCGCTCTTGACTGCCAGGGGCGTGGGGACTCTGTTCTGTTGCCCAGGCAGGCAGGCTAGTAGTGTTCATTGTGTGAACTCTTCCCAGAGTGACTGACACACACACACAACTAGCGTGTTAGCTAGTAGCGGACATAAACATGTCGTCTTCTGCGACTGGGACCGGTTCGGGGAAGAGTTTTCGAATTAGCGACGGGGACTGGATTTGTCCCGATAAAAAGTAAGCACCGTTCGCTCATTATAAAGCAGACGTACATACCCCCCGGTTGGAGATTATTTGCATTATTTGGAAGTAATGTTTTGTTACAGTTCAAGTTGGGCTGTGCTGCTGCTACGCTAACGCTAGCTACTTGGATAGCCTAGTTCCAAAGGCCTGCCGTTACACGTTGACTTCACTTTAGCTAGCGTCGGTTAGCATTCTAGTTAGCGGCAAGCCGTAGTCTTCATTGTTCAGTTCCTGCAAAGTATCAAACAGTTCGGGATCAAACGGAACAGTCATTTTCTGGGGTTATGACTATATAGGCGTGGGGGGCTGTTGTCGTGCTGGCTACTACTACACCGCAGGCTACTACTGCTCGCTAGCTTAACGTGGGGTTGTTGTTGCAGGTTGTGCAGCTGCTGGAAATGTCTCAAAATGCGTCTCCTCTTACCCCAGGCCTCGTCACGTCTTGAATTATAATGTAGTAAACGTGTCAAAACTCTTGTGGACCCTATTGTAAACCAGTGTAATGCTTTATGGTGTCGTCCACAGTTAACAGTTTTGTTTTGAGTTGTACTTGACATGTACTGTAATTCTCCAAACTGTTAATAAACTCTTCAATCAATCAATCAAAGTCAGCCTCGCACATATTTAAACCCAAACTGACTGGCTGCACTGAATGGATCCCAAGTTTAAAACCCATGAACTTAATGAACCACAGACTTATGATATTCTTCATTTGTCTTATGATTATATTGTAAAACATGTATGCTCGTATGTAAAATGTCAACTTTTGTTGTACCCTTACTTGACTAACCAGTCTTAAAATATCTTTAATGTAACGTGACGTGCTGAGGCATGCAGTTAAGTTACCCTGTCAGCAGCAGTATGGGTATGTTTGGACCGTGTAGTAGTAGTAGTAGCCAAGGATTTCAACTACTCCGCAATATCATATTTCAAGTCACTTGCTCATCATCAACAACAACTACTATTGACTGCCTACTACTTGAGCCCCATCATCAGTATGGGGGTAATTTAGACAGTTAACACTTGCAAATGTTATTCTGGCCACTGTTGCTACTAGAAGGAAGAATGTATGATTGGTCGCAGTACACTGAACGATTTATGCTCTTTCAGGTGTGGAAATGTGAACTTTGCAAGACGGACAAGTTGTAACAGATGCAATCGAGGTACTGCATAAAACACTTTCGTAAGCATTACGTACGAGACGCATTGATGATGCCCATCATCTCAAATGACACCTTTTACTAATGCTTTCCCATCTTGTACAGAGAAAACCACAGAGGCAAAGAATCTGATGAAGGCCGGAGGGACAGAGATTGGGAAAACTCTGGCTGAGAAAAGTCGAGGCCTTTTCAGTGCAAATGACTGGCAATGTAAAACGTATGTTATCTTGACTTGCTGCTGGTGGTACTGCAACAATACTAGACATTACATTATATATACATTGTGCTACAAGCTAGGACCACAATGGAAATTAGCTCTCAAGCTTCATGTACATTTTTGTCTTATCAATGCCAGCCAATAAAAACTAGGTTAAATTCTGATCTATTAATTGTATTTACCCTGTACTTACTTCCTTGAAGATGTGGCAATGTGAATTGGGCCAGGAGGTCGGAGTGCAACATGTGCAACACACCCAAATATGCCAAGCTGGAAGAGAGAACAGGTAACTAAACTCCAACTTTGAACTTAATTTCTCTCTTTTCTCTCTGAATACCAGTTCCACATTTTGTTTGTTCTGTTTTCTATTTCAGGCTATGGTGGAGGCTTCAATGAAAGGGAGAATGTGGAATACATTGAGCGGGAAGATTCTGATGGTGAATATGATGAGGTGAATACCACTTGACATGGAATCAGTAGTTTTGGGAATTCATAGAAGTTTGGGGTCCACTCAATTTATTAAGAGTGCGTAATCAAATGGAAATAACAAGCAGCACGTGACTCAAACTTAGCAGAATGAATAGACCATTTGCATATTTTGAACCATCCGCAAGGACCATCCCATCTCCTCACCTCTGTCATGGCACACAAAATTCAGAAATGTGTATTTGGTAAATTAATTCTGTTACAACAATGCTTATTGGCAATAACCTTTCTACTGCTGGAAAGCTTCTCTGCCAATGCCAAACGGTTTATTCTGTGGTTGCTATTGACTATTTTCTGGGGTTCACAGCAACTCATACAGTAGTACCTGGGGGTTTCTGTGCCTCCCTGTAGGATAAGCGTCTCCACATAGTACTCCACTAACAGAGGTGTTTTTGAGTGGGATCCTATGGAGAGAGACAGCACAGGATGTCCTAGGCTGTTTCCCTCCCGGGAAATACCTCGACAAAAACAGCGGGACTCGGGCTAGCAGATGTATGGGAAAATGAAAACCTGTCCCTTGGATAAAATTTGTGGAACGGCCCCTTATTGGCCTGTTGGATAAGAATATAAGCTGGCCATAGTCCTTAAAGTTAATGATCATTTCCACATTAAGAATAAGACATGTGCATTTAATTTGGACAACTCTCTGTTCTTTGTATCCAGTGTACCACGTTGTTCTCCTAATAAGTGGAATGTGGATGTTATGTACACCGGTGAAATCCCATTGAAATACACTGTCATGAGAGACAAATGAGTACACTTGCTCATTTGTCAACAGAATATATGTGACACACCCATTTCAGCAATGCCACGGGTACAGGCTTTAGT
Source organism: Benthosema glaciale (assembly GCA_900323375.1). Taxonomy (NCBI): domain Eukaryota; kingdom Metazoa; phylum Chordata; class Actinopteri; order Myctophiformes; family Myctophidae; genus Benthosema; species Benthosema glaciale. Next base: position 3,753 of record OOFJ01058882.1, read on the forward strand.
TCCGACTGTCATTAGACCGACAACCTACACCTAACTGCAAGCACAGAGCAACGCATGTCGGATCAATGCATGTCCTGAGCGACTGGTGACCTTTTGTGTGTCGGATAAGCGTGCGTGCCCCTATGCCACACCCACAGTGACTGCACATAATCCTGAGTTATCTAGGCACCGATGGAATGTTTTTGTTCATGTCTTCGTGGAACTCTTGAGAAAACACTGCACTGGGTACTAGTTATTATGTATAGTTTACCATCCTCAAAGTATTGTGTATATTGAATGCTGCTACTGAAACTTCCATCATGGGGATAATAAATACTCACTCTCATTGAAAGTGGTCCCATATCAATATAAATTGTTAAATTATGCAATTCTAGAATGAGCACTTAGGCAGAGCTGTTACTTCAATTAGAGGCTATTATAATAATCATAGTGTTGGCGATAGACTAAACTGTAATTAAATAGAACGCAAATAAAATGCCAAAAGAGTCTTCAAGACCATCTCATTTAAATCATTAAAATCAACTGAATGAACATCATACCGGTATCCTAGTTTTGCTCACTGACGAGGCACACATGTCCTATTGGGATGATAAATGGAATATAATTCCAATACCTCAATGCACTTACCCCTATCTGTATTTGTCCATAGTCCATACTGCGGTGCTGCTATGACAACCAAATTTCCCTATCAAGATCAATAAAGATCTGTCTCTTTGTTAAAACAATGACAATGAATGAGTGGATGGTCAGATCCTTACCCAAATGTATTGTCTGATTAATAACTGATGGACCTGGATGAATACCATGGATGTATTTAGTTCTCCCTGGTGTGAGCGTTCACTGTTATCAAAGCCATTGATCAATGAGTTTTGCATTGTGCCGAGCAACTTATGCAGAGCATTTTTGTCTGTTTCACAGTTTGGGAGGAAAAAGAAAAAGTTCCGGAAAACGACCAACAGCACATCCTCAAAGGAAGGTGAAAAGAAAGTTGTTGCTCCTGCAGATGACGAGGAGGATGATGAGGAGGATGATGAAGAGGGAGACCTTTCTAAATACAAGTTAGATGTGAGTTTCAGTGGCTGAAGCCATACATTTCTATCCCCAAGTGCAGTGGATCAGTTTAATAAATATAATGTTTAATAAAATCATTGTAATCTTAATGCCGATGGCAATCGGATGTCACGAATTTAAATGGTTAACCCACACGGTGCTTTTACTTACTTACAGAAAATAAACAATGTACCGGTAATCAACCTTTTTCTCAGTAGAGAAATGGTGGAGATTTGACTTTTCGGTTCCTGTGTATCAAACACGTAGCAAAAATCTGCCACGCACATCCGTCTCTAAATCCCCGCCAGCCCCCAATGTAACTAGGGCCAGCTCTAGTATGTTTTTTTTCTCGAGGTATTGTGTATAAAAAATAAGGGGCACAGTAAGTGGCCCGCCTGCTCACTCTTCATGCACTGAAGGAAGCGTGAGCTCAGTTTGGGGCTCTCCCCAGGATGGCAGAGGGAGAGTAGCGCCCACTATTACAGCTTAGGCAATTGGCACCGGGTGAAAAATGGGTTACAATATCATGGGATAAAAATGTAAATGAAAAAAACAAGAATTCCAGTTATGAACTCGACACTGCAGTATGCCTTACACAACAATGGTTATTGTACCCAGCCCTAAACGCAACAAATCAATCAAATAAACAAATTACTCTTTTGCATCCTCAGGATGATGAAGACGACGACGAAGACGGGGACCTCTCTAAGTACCAACTGGACAGTGACGCTGACGAGGAGAAGAAAGAAGAAGAAAAGGAAGAAGAAGAGAAGAAGAAAAAGGACAGCCGCTCTGGCTCGTCTCGCTCTCGTTCGTCGTCGCGCTCCTCCAGCTCCAGTTCCCGGTCCAGGTCCAGGTAAAAGGGTACAGGTCAAGGGTAACTCCAGGCAAAATGTCAGTATCAGCTCAATCTTCTTTCTAACGTAAATGATCCATGTCATTTTATAAATGTCCTGTTGTTGTAGTGGTGTTGATGTTCTCCTCTTACGTTTTATTTGACCCGTCCCCCATTCTGTGGTGAAAGACATGTTTGTGTGAATGATCTCCTTTCATAATACAAATATATTGTAATGTAAAGTCCGTCCTTGTTCTTGGTTTTCAGCGCAGAGTATATTATGACTTCAAATGAAGAGAGCTCACCTTGTCGATGGATTCAATGTAGAACTGTATACAGTAGTTCAGCCCTTTAAAAGAAACTGCTTTATCATCATTATTATTTTACTGCGTTTTCATTAGACAGCAGATTTACTTGTTTGTTACGGATATGCATCTTAGGCACGCTTCTTTAACAGTGTCATAACACACCGTTATGTTATGGTGCTGTAGATTAATACTAATGTAATTGTTAAACTTGATCCATTGTTATGTGAACCACGATGTAATTCCTCCCATTTCAACTGGTTCAGAAGATATTGGAAAGGGGTCTTTTCTGTTTTTCAGATCCCGTTCTAGAAGCTCATCAAGTTCCAGATCTGGTTCACGCTCCAGGTCCCGATCCAGGTGAATGAGGTGACATGCATTCTCTCTCTTTAAAAGAGAGAGTGTATGTATCTGGGCCAAAGCCTCCGGAGCCCACCTTGCGTTAGCCGCTAGTTGAAGTACAGGAGAGAGAATACCACATTCTCCTTATCTACCACTTATGCAGATCAATTCTAGTTTTAATTATAAGGCCAATGCCAACTTGTAAATTATTCAATTGGTTCTTATTCACCTGACTAATTTAGGATTAGACCGGGTATAATTAGGACCATCTATCAATAATGCAGATGTTGGAGTTCCCTTTAATCTGCTGACTTTGAATCTTTGATGTTGCAAAGCCTCAGAGCCCTGAATAGAGAGCTGGGTCTTTATTTATCAAGCGTCCGAGTGGAAGTGCTGACTTAGCCTGCAGACCAGGTTGCCTTGAGCAGTGATGTCAGCATATTTTGAAAGGCCCTGAGAACTACCCATGGGTCATATTTTATTCTCTTTAAATCAAAGAGCATGGGTCAAAATGCCTTCTAGTACAATGGAAGCATATGTCAGTACTCCAATTCAGTGAAGCTTGATAAAATAGTTGTCCCAGTTCGAGGTGTGTCCCCAGCCTCACTGACTTCCCTACTTGGTTTATCCCTCTAAAAGATCCAGCTCGAGGTCTGGAAAGGGCTCCTCTCCCCGGAAGAGGTCACACTCGCCCTCCTCCTCGCCAGAGAGGAGAGGAAAACGCAGTCGATCCAGGTCTTCATCTGGTGGGAAGAAACGGAAGCGCTCTAGATCCCAATCGTCCGAAAGGTTTGGGGTTTCTGTGGAATACCACAAGTGGTGTACTCTTACTATTGTTATTGACTTCCCTCATTATGTTGCTCATGCGATTATTGAAAATTATATATTTACCGTTTTTCCATCTCCATATCAGTGTTGCAACTGTGCATGTTCTGATGTTGTTCATAAGTGAAGGTTTGATAACTGAGCTTCCTCACCTGACTGCTTCCCGTGGTTGTTTTTGTGTGATTTCAGGCGCCGCGGCCAGTCCTCCGGATCCTCCCATTCTGGCTCCAGTTCAAAAAAGAAATAGTTCAAGCCCTTAAAACAGGAAAACAAACCATTAGTACAAGTGCATGTTGTGTTCTAAGAAAAGGAAAGTAAACAAACCCAGACAGTTCATTTATACTGTTCTTTATAGTCCCAACCTTACAGTACTGTAGTGTACACATCATATATCCATGCAAAGAAGAAAGACGGTGAATCCATTCCCTTCTTGTTACCTGTCATTACACGCTGCCTTTTTAACGCCACCTACATCCCAGAGTATAATAAATGTCTGATAAACATTAATGTCTGATCCTGTAAGAGAGACAATTCTGCCATGAGGAGGTTGTGTCCACTTTGTTCTTTTTTTTTAAGCCCATTTTGACGACTGTCCTGGTTGCATTACATTTTATTCCACTCATCGTGTGGCGATTTAGTTTTGTATGGATTTAAAAATATCTTGTCCTGGTGGAAGCTCACTACTGTGGGTTTCAACATCTGCCTTTTGAGATGTAATCAAAAAATGCTATGAGAATATTGTTCATAGTTTGATTTGGTGATCAATTTTCTTTGTTTTATGTTGAAGGTAAGTATTTCTTTTTTCTTTGTGATAAGTCTTGTTTTTAATGGCAGTAATTTGAACATGTTCTCTAACTTGGTATTAAAAATACACATTACAATGTTGAGACTTATTAGACTTGTAAGTTTCTGAGAATGAAAACATTTTCAATGAATGCCTGTAAAGAGATTTTCATGAAATTTACCATTTTCGGCCAACTGTTTTGTAAAGCTAAAAAGTGATAAAATTCAATATGAGTGCAGCCAGTCTAAACATCAAATTATTTCCTCAGTGACGGCATTTATAGAATGATGTTGGGTCTTTTGTTGGATAAATTAACTAACATGTAAACAACAAATAAACTCCTGTCCAAGTATTTTTTGTTCTCAACATTCTTTTCCTTACAAGGGTGTAGGCCTAAAACTGTAACTTGAACTCTATAATGTAACTTGATCTGTATTATGTTCCAAAAAGGGTCTTAACGATGTATGGGCAAGTTGAAAGCCTGATTATTTTTACGTGTGGTGCACAATTTGAATTGTATTTGCATTGTTTTTATGTGTGCATTTGGGTGTCATAAGTCCTTGTGGTCGATGACAACTTGTTACCCAAGCCAAACCCGCTTGTGTACACACTACCTACAACAGCCTCTGGTCAAATCATTTCTTGCCTTTCTCCTTCTTGTCGAGAGGTGGCACTTGTTACACCCAATAGGCTAGAGGGGAGGTGCATAATTGCATTTGGCGGTTCTGTATCTGAAATAGAGCCTAGTGCAGCCAGGCCAGTGAGTTTAGGCTTTTAGGGCACAATAATCCAACTGAAATTACGCAGGGCCGCAGCACAGGTGCAGGCTCAAAACGGAGGGGGAAACTGAGCGCACATCGAATTTCCTAAATTTTTATTTGATTTGCATTACATGGTCATGGTGACGAAGGCCCAGGCCGACGAGCATAGTATGCATGCATCATGTCCATCAGTGATGTATCATACATGATGCATGCAGCAGGTATGTATAGCCCAGAGCTAGCCTATAGCCCTAGATGCAGTGGTTCCCAAACCTTTAGCCCGCGGACCCCCATTTACAAACATACCAGGGACCGCCATATAAGAATAGTGAGTGGTTCCCCATTGAATGGCATTTCTAACTCTGGTACCCCAATTTATATTGTAAAATTAATGTTAATTTAACAGTGTGTACAAATGTATACTCGTAGTACATTTGTACCTCCCCCCTTCCAACCAATCTTTAACTGCAATGGGAAGTTCAAGAAAATTAGAAAACCCAAAACATAAATGTAAACGACTAAAATAAACCACACAGCACCTGCAGGCCTATCTCTGGCTAAGATCTCTGGTCCATAGCTCCACTACTTCTATGATTCTGCCTTGAATCATAGTTCAGTATATTATATATGATATTTTGAAAGGGAATAATGTAGGATTTTAGTATGCCTAGGCGGGCTAGGATAGGCCTGCCGCAGTAGGCTACGTACCGCCTACTAATGTCTGCGCCTACTAAAATATGCGGTCCTGTTTTATTTTCGCTTCATTTTTACAAGACATTGAATTCAATTCACCTGATATGAACCACTTCACGTGATTAAACGTTGATTATTTTATGTTGCGGTTGCATAAACTACCTCAGAAAGGTTTTTATTCAATTTAATTAATTTCAGAAATTGAAATTAATCCCTGTTGCAATACTGTCCTTTTTTTAGAACCCACAAATACATCACCCGTCGTGAGTGAGCGCAAGCGTGCGTCACGTGCGTTTTTTACTACTGAATCTGAACACAAGTGGTTCTCAAACCTTTTCATGTCCAGGACCCCCAGATTAATATGCAGTATCTACTTTTGGTGCGCCGACCACCATATGAAAATATGTTGTATACCAGGCCGACCCCTACACGATTTGTTTTGTTAAAATGTTCCAAATGATTCACATTTACTTGAAGATTATTTGAAAATAGCTATAGCCGAATACAAGCTTCACTTCACATTTCCATGCGTTGTAGATCGGCTATTATCAAATAGCTGATATATTTAAGGTTATTAAAGTGGTTCAATGATGTTGATGCTGTACCCATCTCAACTGTTACACACGGAACCGGTTTGTAAGGCATTTATATTCCCTGGGCGCAGCGCATCCAAGGAGTCCCGCCTCCAGTGCTTAAAAGGGTCTGACGCGCTTTTACGCGCAACAGTTTTGCTGAAGCAACTTGCTCTGGAGCATGTGGGACTCGTACAGTGGACACGTGCTGCTGTGTATAAGCTTATCATCAACGACAGGATGACTTCGGAAAACTGTGACTCTCTGAACACTTTGCAAAGTCCGCTGGAAGAGATGCTGGACTCCAACGTGTCCAAACCGTTACGCGACAGCAATGTCACCAAAAGTGGCGTTTGCGGATCGGTCTCGGTTGGTTTCCCAATTACTATGATGATCACGGGCATGGTGGGAAACTCTCTAGCTCTCATATTGGTGTATATTTCTTACAGGAAGAAGGAGAATATACGTAAAAGGTCTTTTTTGCTTTGCATCGGATCGCTGGCGCTGACGGATCTCTTCGGACAGCTTTTGACAAGTCCAATAGTTATATCAGTGTACCGAGCCGGCCTGAAATGGGAACGCATCGACTCCTCGGGCAGACTGTGCGCTTTTTTCGGCGTGGTCATGACAACCTTCGGCCTGTGTCCGCTTTTCCTGGCCAGCGCCATGGCCATCGAGAGGGCTTTGGCGATAACAAGTCCGCACTGGTACTCCCATCACATGAAGACGTCTGTGACCAAGCAGACGTTGGCGGTCATCTGGTGTCTTGTGTTTCTCTTTGCGTTGTTGCCCGTGGCAGGTGTCGGGAAGTACACGCTGCAGTGGCCGGGCACCTGGTGCTTCATAAGCACCGGCGACAGAGAAGTATCGGGCAATATGTTTTTCGCCATCACATTCGCCGTGCTTGGGATCTTCTCTCTGCTCGTAACTTTCTCCTGCAACGTAGTGACCATACGAGGATTAGTGGTTCGTTGCAAAACCAAATCTGGCACTTCTCAGTCCTCTAAACAGTGGGAACGACTCACCACAGAGACTGTCATTCAGCTGATGGGAATTATGTGCGTCTTGCTCATATGTTGGGCTCCTTTACTGGTAGGTTTAGGTTTCGAACGCGATAGTGTCTGTCTACATATCTTCTTGACAGAAACAAGACGCCATGAAATTATAAGATTAAAGGATATTTCACTTCTCAATGTACATAATCGATACAGAATCAAAAAAATATAAATTGCTTGTTTGAACTACGGTGCGTAAATGTCAGTGACATGACACTGCTCTGCTGCATGGCGATGCCTGGCGTATAGCCTAGTATTTAATAAGCCTACTCTCATGATTCACAAACTAGAGGTCAGTCTGCAATATATCTCATTGTCTGATGCCTGTCACAACAATATGTCACATGTGGCAGTACCAGTTTGTATATGAGCTGCAGGTTATAATATATAGCCTAGCAGGAGCTGCTTTATGGGAAGAAGAGTTTAATTAGGCAATTAACTAAGCTAGCTTTGCACTTGCACCCCCCCCCCTCTCTCTCTCTCTCTCTCTCTCTCTCTCTCTCTCTCTCTCTCTCTCTCTCTCCCCTTTCTCTTTCATCCTCATTTCTTCATCTCCATTCTGTTTGTGTGGATTTTTTCTTATTTTTTCTTCTTAAGCCTATCA
>OOFJ01058894.1:6097-21522 GCA_900323375.1 Benthosema glaciale
CGGCGAAGTTCTAGTTGTAAACAAGTGTAATGCTTTATGGTGTCGTCCACAGTTAACAGTTTTGTTTTGAGTTGTACTTGACATGTACTGTAATTCTCCAAACTGTTAATAAACTCTTCAATCAATCAAAAAAAAGAAAAACACTGCCACAACATAACATTTTATTTACATATTACTTTAAATAGCCGTTTTTATATAACATCTGTCAACGCTATAGTCAACACGTTGGTGCTTATGGCCGCATAAACTTAAAGAAAATACACTTTTTAAGTAAAAATTACATTGCTTGTCATCAGTGTAAGTTCTCTGGCTCATCATCATCATCCTCATCCTCATCATCATCATCACATGCAGCCTGGTATGGATTTGCACATCATTATCCATAGTGATTTCTACACGCAACAGAGCGTTCAATATTGTCTTTTATGTGCACCATGCTGCAGTGTGTCTTGGAGCAGCATCTGATGATCTGGTGGAGTTCCAGTTGCACTAGTAAGTCAATTTGGACAGATACACGCCCCCATCACTCCTTTTCCATCCTCATTCTTGTTACAGCAGGAAGCTGGTGGATGTCCCACTCCAGGTAGGGAATGAATGAGGCCATAGCCCAAGTGAAGTACAGTACATTGTGGTTTTGTTCTCAAGTGTGGTGAGGATGTTGGATTTTGCCGCACTGCTGTGTGTTGTGAATTGTGACTACTACTACCGGTCAATGTTCGCACCTCCTGACCTATGGTCATAAAATGTAAAAAGAACAAGATCGCAAATACTAGTGGAAATTAATGCACCTTGTTTAACCCATACAACTGTGTGGCCAGGTCAATCCTCAAGATTGCAGATGACAGCGATCACATAAACGATAAACCCAATGATCATGGATTTCTTTACCCGCCAGAAGAGAACCCACAGGGAGGCTATAGGCAGGGCCTGTTCCACCACCTCATTCAGCAGATACATTTCAAAATAACTTTTACCACCTTCTACTCGGCTACCACTCAGAGCATTGTGAGGACTGTCGCTGTTTGGTACAGGAATGGCTCCTGCCAGGTCCATGGCTCTGTGCTCAGAGAGGAATGAACTGGCGTCCTTGCAGAACTCATTCACCAGAACTTGTTTGAGCAAACCTAAAATACTTTTAAAGGACTCACACCATCCCATCACTGGACTATTTGTGCCACTGCAGTTCAGGTGATTTATTGTAAAACGCCAGTGTTATATATTACAAAGTTACTACAGAGAGACAGTTTTCAGGCGATCAGAGCCCTTAACAATGACCAAACTGCCATGTCAAATGTCTTTCACCTGTAAATACTCGTTCACACAAGAGTCCTTCTTTTTTCTTCTTTTCTGATCTTGATATCACTTCATTAATTATTGCTGTTGTAATTTGTACTATAAATAGTTCAAAGCTACCTTGAAATCAAGTGCGTGGTCAGGGAGGTCACCGAGGTAGACCACACAGTACTTCTGAGGGACCCTGGCCAGGACTCTCTCCACTAACTGCTCAAAGGTAGTGGGGGCGTTTCAGAGGCCTCGGGCTCAGCCTCAGGAGATTGCTATATCTGCACTGTGGAGGTCCATCGAGCTGAACCAGCTGGAGTGATTTGGTCGAGTGCATCATCAATGAGGGGAAGCGGGTAGGAATCCTTACGGGTCACAAAGTTTAGCTGCCAGTAATCCACACAGAACCTCCATTTATTGTCCTATTCACGCACAAGAAAGCGGTCAGGGGCTGTTGGAGGGTTCAATTACCTCCTGCTGCTGCCATTGCCCACACCTTCTGTTATGCTGTTGCACTTTTTTGCTATGGGCAGTTGCCATGGGCGAAGACAGAGAGTGATTATCTCCGACGTGTCTATCTCATGTTGGACCAATGTGGTATGCAGGTACAGTCCTTGTTCTGGACAGCGAAGATGTTGAGTTTAGCTGAAAGCTCTGTGCGGGGGAGAGACCCTCCTCCTTGGTCTGCTGAATGAGCTCCCATGCACATGACTGCACAGGTCTTCTCCGATGGGCCCTGTACTGTACTGTACTGGCAGTAGACTATACTGGAACCTGGCTGCACCCCCCATTGACCGCCGTCACACTCGTGGCTTGGCTTGCGTAGCCCCCTGTCCGGCTGCTGACATGAGTGAGCCGCTCCAAAGGTGGAATCAGCTCTCATCATGCCACTCCAACACCTAATCGCTATTGTCACTTAACACATATGTATACTTGTGATATCCACGATGCATGGATGGATGAAGGGAGTGCATGCTTTTAGTCACCCTCCCACAGGGTAAAACGCACGTCTGACCAATGCTATGTCTAACCAAAGTATGCTTCCAGATAGATAGATAGATAGATAGATAGATAGATAGATAGATAGATAGATAGATAGATAGATAGATAGATAGATAGATAGATAGATAGATAGATAGATAGATAGATAGATAGATAGATGTCTCCCCAGGACAGGTTCATCTGTTCCAGCTCCTGTGTCACAGTTCTGCGCCAGGTAACATGGTTTTGGGCCTCCCAGGTTTTCTCTTGCCTGGTGGTGTCTCCATTCGCAGCACATGTCCTAGCCACCAGTGGAGAAGGTGTGTCAAGGTAATGTTCAGTGGGAAGGCAGAATAGATTCTACGGGACGGCAGTTCTCTCACTGTGATGCTCTTCTGTCGTTTAACGACGACAATAGAGGAGGGCTCAGGGGCTGGACACTTGGACAGTAAGTACAGTAGCTCTCCGGGTCTCAGCATCAGTAGAAGCCAGACCGAGTGGGGATTGTCCTTCCTTTGCTCTTTGAGTCCTTGCTATATTCTCGTGACTCACAGGTGCGTTGCACAGTTGCTGTACTGTCATGGACCACCTTATCCTCCACCCACTCTGCTAGCAGGTTGGCATGAGTAGGTGAATCCCGGTTTCCTGTTAGTTGATTGATTGTGGACAATAGGCCTACGGAAATCTTTGTGTGGACATTTTTTTTTATTTCTCGTGGTTATAAATGACATATTTAATAGAACAGTTGAAATGTTTTTTGTTGTAATTTGTGCAGGGTCGTGACTTGTGTATTTTAATGTGTGCCTATAGGCTATATAACTAAAAGCATATATGGTCTACTTTATTCCTGTGGTATGAATGGTTCTGATTAACAGAAATGTAAGTCATCTTCAATTCCGACTGTAACCATTATACTTGCAAAGCCCTACTTAAATTGTGGGGATTTCCCACTATAAGTAGGGCTATAAGTCTAATGGTTACAGCAGTTCATCCACAAAGGCCAATAATTACAGTGCCACCAAGGTTATTATTTTTCTATAAGTAGGCCTATAATAGGCCTACTCCTTATAGATAGGACCAGATAGGACCAGAACTTTCAAGAACCTGTGTAGTGTAATAGGCCGCCTATTACACCTCACAGGTTCTTGAAAGTTCGGGTCCTATAATTAGCTCCATATAGCTGTAATACCTTCATAGAAGGCATGCCATAGAGCTATGCACCAGAGGTTAGGTATCGTTCTGGTTACATCTTGTGGGAAAGTGCATGGCTTTGGAAATGTAGACTCAGAATGATGCTTTGTAATTGAACATTTGAATTTGATCATGGATGTACCTTTTTTTTTAAAACTATGCTACTTGACACCGTATATTACTACGACATTATAACCACTCCGCCTGTGGTATTGTATTATTAGCCACCAGAGCGCGCACTACCATTACAAACTACAAAGTGGTAGTAAAGATACTGGCTTCTATCTGCGCTTAGTCTTCTACTACTTGGAACAAATCATAGACGCTGCGCATCTGAAGTTTCAGTCACTGATGGTGAACACGCTTACACACGCACGCGACGCGTTATGCTCAATTAGTACACTGTAAAAGCACACACGCATTAGCGCGCACGCACGCACGGGTGCCGAGGCCGACACAAACACGGGAAGCTGAATTTCCACATTCCGCTTGGAGTTTAGCAGTCATTCAGTCAGTGAGTGGAGGGAGCGACACACCCAGATCCAGTAAAGGTTAAACAGCAGGCTAAAAGCTCCCTGTGATGCGGAGAGAGAGAGAGGAGAGAGGTCCCCGGCCGTTGCACTGAACCTGTGGAAAACGAATGAACCCTTCAGATGCCCATGAGGGCAGCACATAGAGGGAAAGCAACAGGTTGCAGCCATGGCATTCAAAGGTAAGGGAAGTCCTCCAATTTTTATAACGACTTAAACTGCTCACATAAATCACATGCAGTCAAGTTTTTGACTTTTTTTTGTTTGTTTTATAATCCATTATTTTATGTTTATTATTTTTTTAGTGTCCATTGCAACAATTTCAAAATGTTGTTTAGGAGTTATACTTGACAAATAATAGCCCATAATCATATAGCCTAATTATCCTTTATAAATTATGTAATCTTATTAATACATTATTAATTCATAATATGTATTAGTATACAGTTACGTGTGTGCGTGTGTGTGTGTGTGTGTGTGTGTGTGTGTGTGTGTGTGTGTTGTGTGTGTGTGTTATTTAAAAAAGTTTAGGCCTATATCATGCACTAGTCACTATAGTGTGATGTGGTTCGTGACTTGTGATAATTCATGACCTAAACCAACTCTCTTCCACGATAAAGTGTTCTAATATCCTGATGTGGAATATGCATACATTTTGAAAAATGCTGATTTAAACAGCAATGTAAAGGTTCGATAGAAAAGCAGACCGTTATTTGATTTCTGAGGAATTGTCTCAGAGAGGATGTACTGTAGCAACTCACATTGTTACACAGTGAGGTCATTTTTTTCTGTGCTCCAGAATTAAACCATGCTCCTCTCTCTGGTTGTACAATCCTGAGACATTCCCGAGAATGATCCCCATGTTTACATAACACATACAGAACACTGGTAAGTGGACCACGCTACAAATTAAATAGTCATCGCCTCACACTAATATACACAGTAAAATCCTCAGTATTCATGCAACTCTGAGAGTGTACAATCTGTTTGATTGTATTTGCCCACGAGTTTCAAATACACGCATGCACGCACACGCACACACACACACGTACGTCAGTGATGGCTGTTTCATGAGGACTGAAGTCTGTCATACGTATAGTAAATCCCTGAACTTTGGCTCCAGACTCCATAGGTAAACAACATCAATATTTAGAATCAATGGTTGACCTGACTTCCACCCCCCAAAAAAGCATGGCTCATTGTCTTGTTTAATCTTATCAAGCTAGTTGCCTAGTTTGTCAAACCTTCAGACTGTGATTGTGTTCCCAAGCAAGATATAATCGTTTCAGATATGTTTAATCACTTAAACTCCAGTCCGGAGTCCTCCAGTGATTTAGATCTACAAGGCAAGCTCACAACACGTTGCAACACATCACATTGTGAGGTTGTAGAATGAAGATCGTCTGCTATTTTCACTGAATGTTGCCTATTTTTCACTGCAAGTTCTCCTATTATGACAAGCATGCCCACTTGCCCATGGAATTGCGATCCTAGGGTTTGTGATTGGTGAATGCACTGAAGTGAATAACACAAAATACATATACAAACAAACACAAACTTAGCCACACCATTGCCTCCAAGTAGTAATGCAGTATTACTCTATGCAGTTATGTCAAACTACTTTTCTGTGCCTTTTCACATTGACACAAAGCTTTGAATATATAACTACTGATGGCTATCTTTTCTTGAACAAGGCAAAGAGCCATGTGGGATGCAAATTACTTTGGAGATAATCTCCTGCACATGGACAATAGCCACCCCAGACATCAGCTCATAATGTAAAATCATTCTGCCTGCCTGGGACATACAGTATAGTGAATAAACAAGCGAATGTATGAATGTAGTGGTACGCGCATGCATGTGCCACACGCACACACACCACACACAGCCAGCCTAGCCTGGGCAGCATTCCCTTTCGCGCGTATGAACCGGTCTGGAGCGGATGGTAAAATACGTAACGTTGTAGTCAATATTTGTAGTCAATATTTGTAGTCAGCAGGCAGGAAACCTCAAGGAGGAATCAGTATTGTGAATGGTGGAATTGACGTAAATTACCATCCGCTCCAGACCAGTTCACACAGCGATTTCGGAACACAGACCAGGCTTTCCTCCGCGGTGGAAAGCCTGGTGAGGCGAAGCCTGGTCAGGCGAGGTTACAGCCAGCCCATTATCTTGCTTATTTATTTCTGTGCGCTTTGTTTTCTGTAAACATATTAAGCTGCATTTTCTGCAGTGTGGTATAGATCCGTTTGACTAGGTTGACACCAAAAAAGCAACCTGTCCCACTGAATGTGGCTCCAGGTGGACTTTTAGTGAGGCCCCAGTTGGAAATAAATAAATAAGAACAGGCAGGCCAGGCAGTGTTGCAGTGACATTTTCTGCATTCATCTATCCCTGAGAGTATACTTTCAGAGTGAAATGGACACTGATGTTTCAGTTGTGTGGTGACATATTTAACCCAATGACTTTCACAGGGAATGGATCATATAAACCAGGCATCGTAATAGTCATGCTTTACCTATTGAGCTACATAGAGAACCCCAAAGCTCATATGGCACTCTGAAGGGATCAACTTTTCTCCCTGCCGCCTTGAACGATCCACTTTAACGTACCTATTCTGGGGAGAACACTTGGTCAACATTTGGTGAAAACAGCACATCCACAAGCTCACCGCGTTGTGAGCTTGTAGATCCACTATTATCAGCAAAGACAATTGGTGTAAAAGAGAAAAATAGGGGGCTAGTACCAGATCCATAGGCCTGAGGGGGTGATGTGCAGTTGTGCACAGTGGGAAGTTGGTTGGATCGGCGGTGGTCCAAAAAAGATGAAAAGATGAATAAATACACATATATGGAGTACCATGACAATGTCAATATGACATCCTAGCACTAACATCATGGCCTGGACTCCCTGTGAATGTCTAACACAGGACTCCATATATGGGCATAAAAGGGACACAGACAGATACATATATCTCCATATGGGCATAAAGGGCATACTGTGTAATGGGTACTCTAGCTGACACAACAATAACAACGAGTACAACAGGTTCCAGACTTAGAATGATGCAAAAGGTAGTGTTTATGGTTGACTAATGCTAATGATGTGTGAGGACAGCTGAAACACATTTCAATTAGACTAAAGTTATGTGGACTCACCATGCCTGCATGTTTATTAAATGTGGATAAACAACTCTGCAATAAGTAAACACAATACAGTTTATGACCTGTAGTCACGCTCTGCCTCAAGTCAATTTACTAATATATTAATTCTTGTGAGCCTTGTGCTTCACCTTGATCAGTATGAGATCAAATTAGAGAGCTCTTTATATTGAAATGAGCTCTCAAGACAATATAACTACGTAACTTCTGCAATCCAGTGGAGGTGCGTTTTATGGTTTATCCACTTTATCTTCATGTTTCTATTATTTCTTTGTTTATTCTGAAATTGAGATGCTGGCACGCTGCTATGACCAAATTAGGGTTTCATTCTCTCTTTTATTTTCCCTACACAGATAGTTGCCTGTTTTATCTCATACTGTGATTTTGTGAATACAGCCCTTTCACATTATGTTTGTTAGTTCTCTGTCTTCCAACATGGCTGCCTGTAACATAGCAACCATTGTTTCTTTAAACGGCACTGAAAGAGACAGCCATTGCTATCTGATTTTACATCTGGAGACTCCCTTCCAGGACAGGATAAGTTCAGACGCAACCTCCTCCAGGAGACTTGGCTCAGATCTGAACTTATTTCATTGGGTATCCATTCTTTACAAGAATTCACAGTTGTAACATTAATATTATTTTCCTACGTTTACTACTTCATCACTCCACAGAAATTTGCCATTTGTGGTTACCAGGTTACAGGCAGCCATACTTGAAGAAAGAGAACTACATAAGCAGTCCATGCTTTGATTCTAAAATGCACTTGGGGCATCAATTTGTGGAATTTTGAAAAATACAATTTACACCAGATGGAACTTGGTAATCATTAACCTCGCCTCACCAGGCTTTCCATCAAGGAGGGAAGCCTGGTCCGTGTTCCAAAATCACTGTTTGAACCGGTCTGGAGTGGATGGTCAGATTTGTAGTCATCATGCAGGAAACCACAAGGCGGAATAAGAATTCCGCCATTCATAATACTGATTCCTCCGTGAGGTTACCTGCCTGCTGACTACAAATATTGACTACAACGTGACATATTTTATCATCAGCTCCAGACCGGTTCATAACACCCGAAAGGGAATGCTGCCCAGGCTAGGTAATCATAATGTTTATTGGTAATATATTTGTTCAGAAGCTCTCAGATTGGAACTCTTAAAAAAAGGTTTTTTCAGCATTAACTAGCAGACTACTGTGTCCCAGCATGCATCTATACCTCCAGCTGACTAGGGTGCTTCTGTTTTAACCCCACCAAATGGAGTATCTGTGTTGTTGGGGTGTTAGCACATTCCATCCTTCTCACTGTGGAGCCGCTTTCCACTTCTATTGTGAAGGGTGAGGAAGTGTGATGTCACTGGCAAACACAGGCACCGCTCCCCCTCTCTCTCTCTCTCACCCACCCCAGTCTCTCTCTCTCCCCCCTTTCTCATCCTCTCTCACGCTTCCTGTCTGATTCATATGAAAGTGACCCTGTGTTGAAAATGCTAATATCTTCCCAAGACCATGCAGGAAGTTTGCTGCAAGTAACGACTACGAGTGACGTGTGTTTGCCTGTATTTATACAACTCTGTTAAAACTGTATATTCAAAGCTCCTGTCCTTATACCTGTGTTGATATATATATCTGTATTTTACCTGCTTTATAGTAATTGTAAAACACTTTATTTTCTGTCACGGCAAAGTCATCGCACCCGTTTCCTCTCTCATATCCTGCTATGAAGGTCTGAGGTGGACTCTTGCTCCCCAGTCATCTGCATTACCATGGCAACGTCCGTACTAATCACAACAACCACAAGTCCTTAGAGATGTTGCTAGGTACCAGGCCCCTTCTACGTCTCTGTGGGACTGTATGTAGAACGTTCACAAAGACTGTTGGTGTGTGTGTGTGTGTGTGTGCGTGCGTGCGTGCGTGCGTACGTGCGTGTAGTATTTTTATACAGTACTGTATGTGTGCATATGCTAGTCTGTGGGGTTCGCTGTTGGTCTGTGTGTATGCAGGCTTGTGCACCACCATCAGAACAAGAGATAAGAAAGAGTGAGAGAAAAAAGAAAACCTGTCAAACTAAAGAATAATAGAGAAGCTGGGATTGATGAACTGTATTCCGATGACTTCATTCAAATTCCAGTCTCCTTTGTAATGAAGCCTCACAGTCTAACTTGTCTTGTGTCCTGTTCTGTTCCAGAGATGGTCTGCCATTGGGGTGTCCTGTTGCATTTCATGTTGCTGGTAAATAATGGACTTGTGAATGGATGCCTGTGTCCTGAAGCCACCATTTTGGACCAGTTTCCCTCAGAGCTGCCCACAGAGACTTGCTGCTTGAACTACTCTGGTTCCACGTTTGGCCGCTTGCCTTGGCCCGTGTTTACCAATGAGACGGCCATAGAAATCTTGGATCTGTCCCATTGTAACATCAGTCACATTGACATCATTGGCACCGGAGTATCTGTCGTGAGAGAGGTCTACCTGAGTCACAATGGATTAACCACACTGCCAGGGGAATTCCTGACCAGCCAGACTAGCCTGAGGCTGCTGGACCTGGGCATGAACATGCTGCAAGAGCTCCCTCAGGGCTTCCTTCAGAATGCTGACAGCCTCCAGGAGCTACGCCTACAGGGGAATCGCCTGCGCTCTCTCCCTAGCTCTGTGCTCCAGAAGCCAGACCTGCTGAAGCTAGAGCTGGATGGTAACCCATGGGCCTGCTCCTGTGTCCTGATGGAGAGCCTGCAAGCAGGGCACCATGACAATAGGACCACCAGCCTACAGGAGCTAGTTGGGAACCTGACCTGCACGTCTCCCAGGAAACTGGCGGGCCGGATGGTGTGGTCACTGAGCATAAGCGACGTGTGCCGCCCGCCTGGCCTCACCGCGCTCTTCATCCTCCTCCCCCTCCTCATCCTCTCAGCCCTGGTGCTCTGCTGGTGCTGTGGGAGGAAGAGGAAGAAGAAGGAGACGCCGGCCTTCAGCACCTCCAAGAAGAAGCCCTCCAGCTCCAACTGCAATGGCCAGAAGCACCGGTCCAAGCAGAAGCCTGCGCCCGGAGAGTCGCCCGTCAAACCCGCAGACGTCGGACACGAGGGGATCCTGAAGAACCAGCTCCTGCTACGCCCGGCCTCCGCCCTCCTGGGCAGTACCAGAGACATTTACGAGGAGGTGGAGATTAAGCTGGGCTCAGTAGAGTCCCTTACCCATGCCTCCTCCTCCGCCCGTGGCTCCACCCCATCAGAGGTGAGGCAGGGCCACCATGGCACGGAGACGGACAGCAGGGCGGAGCTGGACACAGTGAGCGTGACAGAGGTGATGAAAGACTCCTCTGACAGGGAGAAGGCCTACATGACCCAGTCCACCGAATACTACAGCCTTGTGCCTGCCATCGACCTGGACGACTCTGACCATGCCGAGTACGAGAGTGTCGACCTCTCGTGACACTAGCGCAGAGGCAGTAAATGGTCTGTGTGTGTGCGTGTGTGTGTGTGTTTGTGTGCATGTGTGCATGCGTGCATGTGTGTGCCGCGTACGTCCGTGTGTGTGCATGTGTGTGTGTGTATACGTGATAGATAGAGACGAAGAGACAGTGAGTTATCTGTTGTCACACACAGACAGTCTGGTCAGAACACTGTTGTATCACAATGTAAGAGGAAGTGATATAATCCCAAGCTTTTCCTGTGGGACCTGAGGAGCGCTGTTGCTGTTTGAAAGGGAGGCCCACTTTTACTCTTGTACTGACTAATCATGTAAAGACTTACATTTCACTGCAAATACAGACCTTTTGAACGGTGCTTTTGACAGACGTTTATACAAAGTAATTCATGTTCGACTACATCATACAAACGTTTGTACATGAAAGACTATTATTCTATTAAAAAGGACACATGTACATGTGTTTGACCACCATATGCAATCAACAGAGCTCCTGCCATCTGCACTGCTTCCTCTTGCCACACCCAAGTAAAACGGACATGTGTAGTACATACAGTACCAGTTTTACCAGTTACATATGATTTTCCACACTTGATGCACTGGAGATTAATATAATATACTGTAACCATTTTTAACATGGTGTTGCTATTTTGGACTTGACATTAAGGGTAAAACCTTGTTACAAAGATTTCAAAAGAAATTGTGAAAATAGAAAATCTACAAGCTCATATGTCATAGATATCACATCACCTTGCTAGCTTGTAGATCACCTATTTTCCACTGTTTGATTATGATGTAGCTTAAGCCTTAAGTGGTTAAGGCTAGCCCACTAATAGGTGCTAAACAGTGATTAATCGAGCTACAATAGCTACTATTAATTGTATGTGACATGAGGAATTTACAGTATAAATGAGACAAATGAATCACTCCACATTTAGAAAAGGACACTATAAAGTAGACATGAGAGGAAAATGCTGACTTTCTGCCACTCCACTTGCTAAAATCCACACTTGCACACTAAAGTCCTCGCTCTGTGTTAAATTAACACTGAGGCTTCTTGGAAAATGTTTGGAAAATGGCAGAGGGCAAAATGCTGGTAAAATGCTGGTGCTAGATAGTGATCTGTGTGCTGTGGCGTGATTCGGGCTGGCTCAGTAAACTGAGCTACAGAGGGCCACTGTGTTAAGGTGCTAAGCATAATGACAGTGCCGGGGAACTACACAAAAGGATAACTAGTTGCACTAAATATTGGGGTCAACAACAAGGTGCAGAATGTACAGACGCTATTGTTGTTAGGAGGTGGAAACTAGACTGAATGTTCACTCTCACCCATTCTGGTTTTGTGTATTAATTGAACGTCGTACAATAAGAAAGAGAGAGGACAGGAAGATGGGAGGGGAACTTCCTGAAGCAACAAAAACAACAACAACAAATAGTTTTCATCACCTTTTCACCTTTCTCTATATATTGTAAGATTTTAACGTATTTCAAATTATAAAAGTTTAGGTCAAAACACTGGGCGGATGTAGCAGAACAATGACTCATGATAATGTTTTATAAATCTGGGAAACCTTTGCACTGTGGTAAGATATACTATGACCATATCAGGAGCACGAGAGAGGCTCTAGAATTTATGGCAAAGACATTTTGTTATACAGTAAGCATTAACTGTTTCAGTCAGTTACTACAGAGTACAGACCATGTGTAGATGAATGTTGCATTAACTTTCAAAATGGGACTACTGCTACCCAAAGGCACTGATATTTATCCATGTTGACATGTGTATTTTGTATTTTTGTTGATATTGCTTTTTTTTGGCCACCATGCATTTCGTTGTTTTTTGTTGTGTTTTGGGGAGAAAAATAAATATTATTTTCAAATCGTTGCATCGTTGATTATTATAGTAACAACACACTGGCAAGTTAATGGCACATCAGGTAGTCCAAGATGTGTCATAGGCCACCATAAAGGCAGCTAAAGTAACATTGAACATTTTAATGCGCACTAATACTGTCTGCTATTCAATTAAAATATTCTACAGTTCTGTCTATTCTATGTTCTGTCTCTCTAATGACCTTCAGGCATGAGTGAAAAGTTTTAGTAAGACAGTGAAAGGATTTTATTTGGGGTGAATACTGTATATCTTGAGGACAGAAAACCAAAGCTATATTATTATAAGCTAACTGTTCTCGTGGGAATAGTGTCTTGCTCTTTTTTTAATCTGAGCCTCCTTTGTGGCCCCTCAGTTTGCTCTGCCCCTACAATGACCTAAGGCTGCCTCAGCTACCTGAAATCCCGTTTCTACCCAGCTCTAATTTCACTCACAGTGGGAGGTTGTAATTATGGCGTTGGGTTACCCAAACGATCAGCATGGAACCTACACCCTCCTCTCTGGTTCTCAGAGGTCTTAGCCCCAATCAGTGGATCCTTTGGCTGAAGCCAGGAAATGACTTGGCAGAAGTGGTCGGGGTCTTCTCAGATGCCTGTGTGCGAGATGTATTTGATCTGGAGCAAGATGACAGAGCAGCCATTGTCCTTAGGTCTGATACAGTTCCCAAATGAAAGTGGGACCCCTCACCTTGTTGAATGAATGTAGTAGCAGTGAATAGTTGTCCATTAACCTTAAAAACAGAATAGAATATAAAAATACTTAATTATACACCTCACACCAAAAAAGGGCATAGGCTACCTACGGTGTGTATATGAGGCTATACATTAAGTTATGATTATTGGTGAAACAGTTAACAAATATTGATCAATAATCAATAATTGATAATTTAATAAAATGTTTATAGAAAATCTGGTCACCATTTTTGCATGACACTGAGTTAACAGAGGGCTTAAGTGGTTCATTGAGTTGTTAATCGATTTAATATACAAATGTATTACAAAAGGTGATATAATCAATATTAAAGAACATAATCAATCGTAGCACAATTTGTAGGAAATTATGATTGGTATGATTCGTTTTCTAATTTTATTTTATCCTATGACCTTTTTGATTCATTTATGAGATAAAATAGCTAGCCCTAGGCAGTGGCGCAGCCAGAAACTCTTTATAAGTAAGGCAACGCGAATACGAGGTAGGCAGAGCCTACTATCTATCAATCTGTCAATCAATCTGCGCCGACCCTGCCCTCCCCCGCACAGGGGATCGTCACAGATTGATAGACAGTGGGCGAGAATTGAATAACCTTCAAATAACGACAAGTTTAATACAGAAATACAATGTATATTTATGTTTTAGCTTATATATAGGGTAGGCCTACAATAAGATGATTGACAATGATTAACCATGACAACGACATACAATTTTATTTTGTACTTTCTTGAAAAACAAGCAATGATAATCACGTCATAATCAGTCTGCCTATTCTCTTCTTGCACGTAATTAAATGTCCCATTGATTGGTTGTGTTTGGTCGATCAAAGCTATAGCTATGATAGATCCCCAATGCTATGTCTAACCAAAGTTAGCTTCCCAATTGTATGTGAGATTGTGCCTTCAAAGTGATTCTCACTATGGATTCTCCTACTTGATCAGACGTGTTTGTTTTACTCTGTAACTATTAATAATACAACAACCTGTTTGAGCACAGGTAGATTGAGAGCATATCATATGTTTGGGGATATTGAAAGTAATGTGATTTCATCAGCTTGACACCCAAGCCAGCTGCCACAGGGTATTTACAGTAGGAGGTGCTGAGCGTTTACGCATTTTTGTGTATTTTCGCACAGAAAAGTGGCTTTTACTTTCCCTCTCTCCACCCGCAAGTAATATGAACAAATCAGCATGCCAGCTTGTGATGGACATTTTGATCAATATTTTGTTTTTGTCATGAACATGTAAAATAAATGGCCAAGCATTTTACCAGAAACCCAAATAGCTAGCCCCCCTAAATGTATACGAATGTGCCATAGTGTCTATGCCTGTGTGCTACACAATTCCCCCCAGCATATGTGGTTGAACAACAGCACTGGACTGGGACAAAAATTCGGCCCGTCCTTTTCGCGTGAATTTGGCCCATACCGGCCCACCAAGTCATTTTCGCACGAATTTGGCCCAGACCGGCCCACCACAACCAGCGTGCAGACAGCAGAAACTCTACCGCCCGCTCCGTCAGGGCACACACAAACAAACAAGCCCTAATACCACCAATTTTACAGAACAACATTAATGATACAAACCAACAGACAACTACACAACCCTTTGTTGCTCTCACAAAAATTATGCTGGCAAAAGGATCCAAGATAGAAGAGGGTTTATTTGTCACTCACTGATACAGGCCCCCTAGCGGCCCCCTCCCGCCCACCGGGAAAAGTCCCGTTACGACCTGTGGCCAGTCCAACCCTGGACTTCCACCATGTGGAAATAGCAGATCTGAAACCACAACCCTTGTGTAACACACACACACACACACACACACGCACACACACTCTGAGGGGGGTCTGTGCCTGGGGCGAGGGGGTGCTCCAACCCCCCCAGCACCCCTACTTCCTACAGCCATGTTCCTCCACTGCTGGCCTCCTTGAAGTGCCTAAAAAAATGTCTACAAAAAAATATGGTGAGGCAGCCTTTTGCTACTACTATGGACCTACAGCCTGGAATAGACTTCCTTTTGAACTCAGATATGCACCCTCGTGTAGACATTTTTAAAGCTCAACTCAAGACTCACCTTTTTACTCTTGCTTTTAGTTGAGTTTTTAACATCTTTGCTCTGACTGATTTGCTGTGTGTTATGTCTTTCGTCCATTTCTGTTTTTATGCTTTTGTTTATTTTATTTTACTTTTTACTATTTTTATGCTTTTATAAATTGATATTTACCACTGCTTAATCTGCTGCTTTCCTTATGTTCTGCCTGTG
>OOFJ01058894.1:21542-32356 GCA_900323375.1 Benthosema glaciale
AAAAAAAAAAAAAAAAAGTATTATTATTATTATTATTATTATTATTATTATTATTATTATTATTATTATTACTATTATTATTATTATTATTATTATTACTTTGCCTACAGTACATCCACCCCTGGCCCTAGGGCCTAATGGCCTATAATATTCCATGGTACTGGCTGCTGCTAGCCTCGTAAACCGCCCCTCCCCCTCGCCAAATCTTTGCATTCTGCCTGTCCAGCAGGGGGCGTGGGTGTAGAGCACATCAAAGCCTTCTACAAGAACCTAGGTGTTCCCCCCCCACCCTTTTCACCCTCATTGTATATTGTTCTTTTCCCTTTTACCTCCACTATGATTTCCTGCTTTTGGCTACACAGAAGTGAATGTACGTCTCTAAATGTCTTGATGAAATGAACATGGTGGGCCCTATTGTAAACAAGTAGAAATGCGTGTCGTCCCACTCAGTTTTCAGTCTTGTATTGAGTTGTACTTGAAATGTACTGCAATTGTACCTGAAATGTACTGTAATTCTCCAAGCTGTTAATACAAATTTCAATCAATCAATCAATCAATCAATCAAAACCCAGGCTAGCGGGCTGCGGCCAAGAGTAATGTTCCATATTACAAGAGTGGCATCCAGTGGTAGGAATGGGAAGTGCAGCATGTCAGACGCGCTGATAATGGGTAAGATCAAGATTATAGTCTCTCGAGACAGACTGTGTGTTGTCTCTGAGATGAGGGCGTTATTATCCCTTTGTATTGCAGATGGGTACCCGATTGGATAGATCATGACAAATGCATACACATACAGTACAGTATGATAGAGTTAGCTATGCAATCTGCCTTATAGATAGATTAGATGAACATGACTTAATTGGATTTTGTACGCAACTAACAAGAGGGAAGTAGCCCTATGTATAAGTATAACAATTGGACTGTGAGAATCCAGGTGGGAGGAAGCTAGGGGTCCAGGGGGTCCAGGGGACCTCCCCCAGAAACCTATTAAGCAGATAATAGTCATTTCCTGTGTTCTGGTGAATTTGGGAGTTTGTAGCTCTGGTCCATAGCCTAAGGACTGATACTTTATCATGCTTGCTTTACTAGCATTAAAAAATGAGTGGTACAGTTTCAGCCCCAAAGTTTTCTCGTGAAATTTGATACCAAATCTAGGAGAATTGTAAATGGTGCATTTATATAGTGCCTTTATCCAAGGCGCTTTACATAGTGCATTACATTCACCCAGTCTCTGCATTCACCCATTCACACACACATTGCAGCGGAATCCACGCAAGGAACCAACCAGCATATCAGGAGCAATTTGGGGTTCAGTGCCCAAGGACACAACTACATGTAGACAGGAGGAGCCGGGATTCGAACGGGACTCTAACCGCAGGTCGTCACTGGACGACCTGCTCTACCCCCTGAGCCACAGTCGCCTGCAGGGTACTCCTGCAATTTACAGCCTATGCATTTATGCATTTAGCAGACGATCCAGCGATTGCAGGATCCAGGAGTGTTGGCAGCCCTGTAGGCTAGTACCTGACTGGGCTCCAAGGAAGAACCGATTGCCCCATAAATATACTGTTAAGACAGAGTAAACAGAGCAGGAATAAAACCGTCCTGGAAAACAGAGCCTGATTTACAATATTAACCAGTGAAACGATGTGAAGAACAAATAAGTCAACTGAGCACATCAGCCAATGACAAAGGTTGATGGATGGGTGGGACTGAGTGGTCGTTATTGTCGTTCAGTATCACTGTATAGTGTACTGACTACCATTTTCCAGTAAATACACTCTTGAATACATTTTAAAAAGGGACCCCATCTACTCTGTAAGCCTACTTGGACCACTTTTTCCCTCTGCACCAAATCTTGAATTTACATTGAAGTTGCCCCACTTGGCTATGCAATACCTGTACCAGTGTACCCGTTCCACCCATCTGTCTGTGCCCCTTTTAAGCCCATATATGGAGATTTCCGTATCTGTCTCTCTGTGTCCCTTTATTCCTATATACAGTATGGAGTTCTGTGTCAGGCATTCCCAAATATGGGCATGCCTGGTGGTTTTTACGGTGGTTTTATGGTGGTTCTGGACAACCGTGGGTCCAACGGACTCGACACCCGGCACTGCACTTCCTGTGGGGGGTGTGGAACGTGTGTGTCAAATTTGAGTCAGTGGGGCGAACATGCATTACAGCCATGCACATGTACGTACAGACAGACAGACGTACAGAGACATGGTGCATTTATAGATAGATAGATTAGGTTATACCAAAGAATATGTTTCATAAAAAAATAAAAACGTGTTACTCTCAAACAAAAGTGTCAAAGACCTTGGATTCTAGGAACAAAACCACAAGGCGTTTCCATAGGCGCTCAATTTGATTTCATACATGTGGTTCCCACACAATAAACTTCACATGATGGATGATGACAGCACTTACACTAAGCTTTATAATGAGACGTGAGGGTGAGTCCTCTCAGGACACTCAAACTTGATTCTAGAACGGATACAGGTGGCTTTACAGGTAAAAATAAATTCTCTATCCTTCTATAAATCTATGATGTTATAATTAAGCTATTCATTCTAATCTATGTTCAATTTAAAAGGTGCCCTTGATATTTTTAACAGGACTTCCCTGCTCCTGCCTCACTACATTAAACCAAATATGACGGTTTCCTACAGCCTTGAGGTGGCCGATGCAAAGTTTGGCGGCTTCTCCAAGCTCCTGTTCAGATGGAAAGGAAGCATCTACAGGCTGCTTTACAAGGAATTCCTAGTGTTTTGTGTCTTGTATTCCTTTTTCAGTGTGTTTTACAGGTGACTGCATATATCTGATCACATTATTCGGCTGTTTGATTACAGTGAAGGTTAAAGCTCTAATGATGTGATTTTCCTTGCAGGTTTTTTCTCACACCAAATCAGCAGAAGCAATTTGAACTTGTAGCACTTTACTGTGATCAGTTCACCAATACCAACTTTATCCCTGTGTCATTTGTGCTGGGTAAGTCCCACCAACTAACCTCTATCTGCCTCAAGAAAAGTCATGCTTTGAGAGAGGAGCATTTTGCAGCTCAGTCAGTGTTATACACTATTTTCCATCAGTGTGACTTATATAAAAAGGGCATTAGTCAATATGAATGGAATACCTCTTGAATGTGGTTGAAATGTCATAGCTTTTCAAAGAGCAAGTTCTAGCACTAGCCCTCTCCTCCATATCCCAAGTTTAACAGCATTGTAGTTTCCATTAAGTACCATCAAAAGCCATGACTCTCTAAACATTGCTTACATTACAAGCAATAGTAAGAGCATAATAAGGTACATTAAATCAATTCAGCGAGTAAGTTTGAGTAAGGTTACGTCAGTAAGCAGTCAAATCTAAGCATAGGACCTCAAGGATTGACTGTGAATTCTGTAATGTTGGTGGCACTGCCATCAGAAATAAATTGACAAACACAATTTCTTGTGTACAGTAAAAGTGGATTAACGACTTCTCACTCTTTGAGAGTCTTGTGTTTTGGTTTATGGTGCAGTCATTTAGTGTAAAAAAATAGCTTTACTGCAAAAGGAAAGCCTGAAAATCAGTTATTTTCAATGAGTTAGGACGCAGTGTGACAAAGTGGCTACCAGCCAAGTGAATTGACATACAGCAGTATCAACACTCACAATAGTGAAATGCACATTACCATCAGAGGTAAGATTCACACATTAGACTAAACTGGACACCAGGCAAAGCTGCAAAGCATAAAAATGTAAGACCATCTCTGTGGTACTTTGTTGTTCTTTGGTAACAGGATTCTATGTGAGCCTAGCTTTCAACAGATGGTGGGGTCAGTATACCAGCTTCCCGCTCCCAGACAACCTGATGATGGTGGTGTCTGGAAACGTCCACGGAAAAGATGAGAGGGGACGCTTGCTGCGACGCACACTCATGAGATATGCTAACTTATCATCAGTTCTAATTCTGCGTTCCATAAGCACCAGAGTCCGCAAACGCTTCCCAACTCTTGAACACATTGTGGAATCTGGTAAGAACTGTAGGCAATG
Source organism: Benthosema glaciale (assembly GCA_900323375.1). Classification (NCBI taxonomy): domain Eukaryota; kingdom Metazoa; phylum Chordata; class Actinopteri; order Myctophiformes; family Myctophidae; genus Benthosema; species Benthosema glaciale. Next base: position 25,577 of record OOFJ01058894.1, read on the forward strand.
TGTACTGGCATATTTATGAAGAAGACCAGACTTCACAGTAAAATATTTAATTCTGACAAAATAGACCAGATGGACCTCAATGGATAAAGATTAACACTGAATATGTTATTGTGTGGTGTTTCCTTTTGCTGATTTTGTAAATGAATTCCATAAAGGTTGTGAGTACTTAATTAACTTCTGTTTGTAGGATTTATGAACCCACAGGAACTCAAAATGCTTGAGTCACTGCACAGTGATTTCAACAACTACTGGATGCCTTTGACTTGGTTTACAAATTTGGCATCCAAGGCACGAGAGGAAGGCCGGGTGAAGGATGACATAGCTTTGAGACTGCTCATGGATGTAAAGTATTTGTGTGTTTTTTAAGGTGTTTGTTTTTAGGAGTCTACACAAATAAAGTTGATTGATTGTGTAATTGCCTCTAAAATCTCTAATCTACAGTACCATGCACTGTCCTAATCTTTTATAAAATGTAATTTCATTAACTGATAGTCTGTCTGTATAGGAGCTGTGTAACTACAGAGCAAAGTGCAGTCTATTGTTCCACTATGATTGGATAAGCATCCCTCTGGTCTATACTCAGGTAGGCTTTAGCAGTACAATGTTACAGTATAATTTTATAATAGTGGCCTTGCAATACAAAAGCCATTGTCATTAATGAATGAATGTGTTTGTGAATAAAGACATCCTTTTACATCCGCAGAGACTGTGTGACTATACATTCAATGTTAGCATTATTTTGTTCACGGTTTTGTGCTTTTTTTGTGGGGATATTGTTGCTGTAACACTGTCAGCCACTTTGGGAGAAAGTCGAACCATAGTAATAATAATGAACTCACTTATCAATTACAGGTTGTTACTGTAGCTGTGTATTCCTTTTTTGGTTTCTGCCTGATTGGCCGCCAGTTTCTGAACCCTGAGAAGGGATACAAGAATCACAACTTGGACATGTACGTACCCGTTTTCACTCTGCTCCAGTTCTTCTTCTATGCTGGCTGGCTCAAGGTGAGATGACAAAGTGAATTCTCGAATCTATCAAATTAAACACATTTTGTTATGAAAATTCAGACCGCATTAAATATATTTTCTGCAGGTGGGGGAACTCATTATCAATCCATTTGGAGAGGATGACGATGACTTTGAAACAAACAAACTGATAGACCGAAACATCCAGGTGATCACACAAGGCTTATTTTCAATACACAGTACCAGCATTTACATAGTAATATCTAACTCTGAGAGTGCCTAAATGTATCTGTAGGGGTCCACAGTTATGGCTCCACTCTTAGAATTAAATAAATACTGAAGGTCTTTAATCTCTAATCTCCCAGGAAATTATTATTTTATAACTACACTCTTGATAAAGCTTGTCACCAAATGTCTTCACCAAAAATAGAAGATCAAGATCTCACAAGGTGGTGTGACACATTGAGCCTTCTACTCTAAATCTCCCCTATGCCATTTCCCTCTCTACTTCCCTACCGTCCATCTTAATATAAATGTCATTGGGGAGTGGACTACGATATATCTCTTAATAAGACAAACTATATTTAGAAATACTTTTTTGCATTGATGGAGGTTCATACTGCTATTTGGTTTTCTATCCAGGTGTCAATGTTGGCAGTGGACAACATGCATCAGAATCTCCCCCCAATGGATAAGGATAAACATTGGAAACAGGGATATTTCTCCGTCCCATACACAGTGTCCACAGTCGACGCAACACCTAATTTCAAAGGTTCCACCTATGACATGAGGTACACTTTCACACTTCATTGTTCTTTCCCAGTGATTATCAAATAAATGTCAAGGCCCAGTTTCATAGGTATTAGGTCATGGACCCCCCCTTGTAAATTTATATAAAGTGTTAATCTAATCCGAAGAGTGTACAAAATAATCAGATCCATTTGGCTCCATTTGTACACACTCAGAGTTACAGACCTGTAAGGGTCCATTTGGTTCCTAAATATGTCAATCATTTAGCTGGGGTCCCACTGGAACCCCCTCAAGGACCCCTTTGGGTCCCTGGACCCCGCATTGAATACTACTCTATGTCACAAATGAAACAACACTCAATAGTGTTCATCAAATTGCATGCAAAGTGTTTTTAGTTTTTCTCATCTGTTCCATATTTTAGCACAGAGTATAATATACCTCCTGGAAGAAGTATTATGGGCCCTTTATACTAATTACTAATGCATTACTTATTACTTAGGTTGTATTATTATTATCAGGCATTACTTTCCCAAAATAATTACTGATGATTATCCATGCTTCAGCAAATTGAAAAGCATGGTAACCATTCCAATGCCGATTGATCATGCTTTAATACAAACAATACATAACCTCTTTCAACCTGGTGTCTCTATTTGGGGCATGCCATCATTGGTGGAATTCTTCTAAAATTGAAATACAAACAATCAACAATTAATTATTATTATTATTAATAATAATAATATTTTTAAGTGGTTAATAAAGGATTTGCTTGTTTGTCATGTTCAGGATGAGTGCTGAAGACCTTGAAATCCACCATGCATCAGACACACCATTAGAGAGCCTACCTCTCAGGGGATATCTGGGTGATGGTCTTGTGCGTAAAGCTAAGGGCATCCTGAGAGGAGGGAGCCTTCCATCCCTGTTAGATTGCCCGAGAGAGGGAGATTGTCTAGAAGATACTGATGGGAACGATGTCCATCTCCTTTCCCTCGAGGCCGGGGACGAGAACGTCTCTAATCAGAAAGAAGCAGAAAAACCCATGATTAAGATTTCTGTGGAACATATTGAATGAAAATGAGCTGACCTATAGGCTACCAAAAAGCATTGAATGCAAGAAGAATCATTGCCATTTGTCTGGACAAATCACTTTTGTTTGATTGTAATTCATTCTTAAAATAAAGAATAGCTGAATAGGTACACCTTATTGTCTGAAACTGTGTCATTTACAAATATCCTGTCACTCATTTATATTTGCCTAAATGAATGTAGGTATAAGATCCTATGTTAATGGATAACAACAATCAATAACAATAAATGGGGATTGATTACAGTAATTTATACAGCCTTCACTGTCATTCCCTGCCCTGGCAGTGTGCCTGAGTTTCATGAAAAGAGGATGTTCACACACGTACACACTGTTCTGTTAACTCAATGTACAGTACACAAGTTATTATTGTTATTACCTGTTAATCAATGTCCAGTACTTGAATCATTTCTTCATATTCATGTCAAATAAATATTGTGTATTTTGAAGTTTGATTTTGAAATACTGAGGAACAGCTCTGAGCTCAGCTTACGGCGGGTGCAGTCACAGTGGAGCTTTTATTTTGACGTGTGGAGGATGGAACTCGGCTCCACGGAACTCACTGAGGGTCAAAAAGCATCAAAGGTTCTTCCGTGTTGTTTTTTGTACAATGCAACAAGCCTAAACGACACTTGAAGTCATCTCCGTTACATCTCTGAAGACGTTCAGGTACGTAAACACCGTTATTCCGCCTGCACTATACACAGATCCCAGCGCGACGATGTAATCTCTTTTATATGAACACGGCACATTTCCCCTGGCTGACGTTCAGTACATATTAATATCAGTTCAGTCCACTCAGCTTTAGTCAGCTAACGTCAACGTTCTGTGCTTTTGCTAACGTAAACGGTAGCTGGCTGTTGCGAAACAGGAACTTTGATTGGGCGTTTAGAGCTTGAAGATCAGCTCTTGTCGGCAAGCGACAGACAGTCACACCCGTCCTGGGGGCTCCGAAGCACGGGTACGTTGTCTCTGGCCGACAAGAGCATAGATATATAGGGCAGCCCTGGTCGGCAAGGAATACCGATCCACGCCGTCGTACGACGAAGCATTATGGCTTTTTAGGCACAGCAGCGTCACCATTACATTACATTACATTACATCCCTGCCCTGATGGCAGCGTTCATCATGGTTGCTGGCCTGGCTACCAACTGGCCCAGAGCCTCGATTCATAAGAATGTTCTGCTTTGTCTTGTTTGTTTTTGTGTGACAGGAACTGCATGAAAACAAAGGCAGGAGTGGACACTGTAATGTCAGGTGCGGTCCCCCCACTGTGTTGACTGTCATTGCCACCACCCCTCGGTGTTGGAGAGCTGGGGTTGACCTGCCACCACGAGAGATGTCCCTGGGTGACAACCCTCGCGTCCTCCTGGGGAGGATTCGCTTCCTGAACAAGTGCATTGAGTGCTTCAGGAACAGTGAGGCGCTGCCACAGTGTCTGTGTTATGTGCCGAAGGAGGTGTGCTATAAAATCTGTAAAGATTCCTCCTCCACCGCGTCCGCCTCGTCCGGTTCTGCTGCCAGCGGCGCCTCGACCGCCGGGAAGACCCTGGTCTCCGTTTGGGAGAGTCCACATCAAAGCATCAGCAAGAAAGTATGCAAGTACAACATTGAACCAAAGAAAGGGACGTGTATCCGGACGACGGGGGAAGAATACTGTAACAGTCAAGGCCTTTGGGTCAAAATAAACAAGGTAAGCAGCAGTCGCACCTCCTCCGGGTTAATTACTAATGTGGCTGCCTAACAGGGCAAACATGAAAAGGATATGCACATCCCTACAGTTTTTTTACAGTGCTGGACCCAAAAATTATCAAATGAAGAAAAAAGGCAATGTCTGCACAGGCGCACAGCCGCACACGATATGTTTTCTCCCTGTCCCTGGCTCGCCTTGCCTAACAGGGAAACCAGACTGTAGTAATTGCCTGGCTTTATTTATAGCGCAACCCCAAAAAAGTTTTAGTTTATTATTCTGCTCCTTGGGACGTCATGTGGGCCAATACTACATCCTACTGTACCTGGCAACCACACATACAATTTCCCAGAATTGCAAACTTTCTAGTTACTGCATGTTTATGCGTCCATTTTGCTTCATCATCCTGTTGTCAGGATGTTGGATTAACCTTTAAACTCCTTTGCAAAACATTCCTTAACATTCCTACAGTAGTTTAAATGTCTAATGCTGGCAGATGCAAAGCTGCACAGCGTATTTGTAGCTTTGTATCTTTGTAGCTGCACAGCGTATTTGTAGCTTTGTATCTTTGTAGCTGAAGTGGAAACCACTTCAATGTTTTTGTAGCTTTTGCAGCAGCTACAGTACAAATGTATCTTTGTATCTTCATGTTGCTGGCTTCCATAGAAAATGAAAGGTAGACTTTCATTTACTGGGGGTCTTTGCATAGAAAAAGCCCCTCCCAGGCTGCTTTTCCTATGCAAACCACTACTCCTATGAAGGCACTGTGATCCCTGGCGCTGTGATAGGGGCCGCCATGTAAATGTCCACACGCACGGGCACAACAACCAGTATGACGACAACAGACACTATTTAAGCTGACACAACATCCGGCTGCAGTGTTTCGGATCTTCAAAATAAGGGTAAAATAGCGCAATATCTTGGCATTATTTAATAAGGCCTTAATTAATCGTGGCAGCAGGTGAGTTAAAGATGCTGCCGCATAGTGTTGCGGTATTGAGGGGGCAGAAAACAGCCTGCTCACGTGGTTCATGTACTCGCGCGAGCCAATAGACTCCAATGCATTCCGTAACTTCCGGTTGTCCCCATTCAATAGAGGTCTACCGGTATGTAGAAGAGCCGCCATTGGGCTGGCCCCATGAAGTGAACAGACTAGTTTGCTTAACTCTGTCTATACTCTAAGGCTCTGCATTCCTCATCCCCTCCAGGACCAGCTGGAGGAGCACCGTGTGGGCCAGGAGCTGGAGGAAGGCTGGATCCTGGTGTGTAAGCACACGGATGGAGGCGACCGGCTGGTGCCCGTGGAGTCTCAGGACACCATCACCAGGCACCAGCAGCTCTTCGGCTACGACCACAAGCCCTGTGACCGGTGGGAGCAGGTGGTGGATGTGGAGCACACCCTGCACCTGGGATTCAAACCCAAGGTGGCAGAGAGTGACGACGCTGCGGTCCAGAAGCTTAGGTGTGTTGGGTTTGTGTGACACGCCGAATGAGACTGAAATGTCGTATGTTTTTAGCAACGTTTGTTTTCTGCCAACGTGTGGCTTTGTGTGTAGCCACTCTTTCTGTGTAATGTATTATTGGGTATAGTTTATTTTTAATTTAATCTATTTCCATTACTATGCTTCTGTGTTCAATCTCTTGTTTGTTGATTTATTTTAGCCTCCTTTCCCCTCTCCCTCAAGAGGCCTTGCAAAAAATTGTTCTTAACTTAATAATAACAGACTGCATTTTTATAGCGATTTTCAAGCACTCAGAGCACTCTACAATGGTCCATACATTCAAACAGTCACCATCCTTACTTCCCACATTCACACACCAAATAGTGGCAAGCTACCATGTGTGGCACTGACTCATTGGAGGCAATGTGGGGTTCAGTGTGTTGCCCAAGGACACTTCGACAGTTGACTCTCCCTTCTCTTCGATCCTGCCAGATATCTGCCACCTACCTGGACATATGAATGTGATGAGGACTTGGTGCACTACTTCTACGACCACATAGGGAAGGAGGATGAGAATCTTGGGAGTGTGAAACAGTGTGTGACCAGCATTGATGTATCTTCATGTTCAGTGAGTAAAATACTTCTTTCAGACCTTCAACATTGTGTGGTGGTGGTGGTCTGGGGTCAGTCCAAAATGGTCAATGGTGGTCTAGAATCAAAGCTGCACGTATATCACAACACGTTGGCACTGGGATAACAGCAGCAATATTATAAAACTACTGGCAGAGGACTTTTAAGTTGCTTATGAACACAAATACAATCTGATGTCAGCAATACCACATACATAT
>OOFJ01058899.1:0-12245 GCA_900323375.1 Benthosema glaciale
TCTGTATCTGTCTCCCTGTGTCCCTTTATTCCTATATATGGAGTTCTGTGTTAGGCATGGGTAGCCCCCAGCCAATCAGGCTCAGCCCTATTGGCACAACGGGTTGCGCGTTGGTCTGGCGAGTATGTATGTATGTATGTATGCATGTATGCATGTATGCATGTATGTATGTATGTACTGTATGTATGTGTAAGAATGGTGGTCCCTTATTGGCTGTTGATGGTGATGTAACTAAGGTACGTTTCAAGGTTGGTATAAAGTCAATAACAGCAGTTGTAATAGACATTAGTTAGTAGCAGTACTTACACACTCTGCTTGCGCAAGGCGCAAGTTGGCACCTCAACAGAGTGCCTTTCTAGTTCTTATTGCGAACGCAGTGAGCCCCAACTATGGAAGCCAGGCAGAACATGTCTGTCTGTCTGTGTGTCACGCTGCGTTGACACCACACGCCACCAGAGGGCACAGTTACACCAAAGGGAAAATAACAGAGAGCCCTGCATAGACTATAGACCTTTTGGGGATTTGATCAATTCCTGATATGTAGACTATTTTGAATCTCTCTATGAAACCAATGGTGAAAGGCCATCAGGTCATTGTAACTTATAAAAATTATCGTAGGAGCTATGATACATTTTGAAGTCAAACATGTGGTCACAAAACTTCTAATAGTAGCCCTATTCACTTTGTGCAAGGCCAAGAGAGACACACCAAGCCTTTTATTCCTTCAAATAAATGCACTCTTTCTCCCTCTTCATCATTCCAAGCCCACAGGTGTCAAAGCCTTCCGTTGTTGCCATGGAAACTTTTTTTGCTTTTACATTTGCTATTGTCACTTGTGTTTTTACGCTTGTCCATCACATTGAGCAAAATATCTGATGATATTCACTGCAAGACACTTGAAACACAGTTATGCGAGCTGATCGACACAAGGACATACATTGTCTGTTGCCGTGTGACCCAAGAACTTATGGCTCTTTCAGATGGAATTGCAATAGCAAGGTGTAAAAGGAAAATATTGTACTTTACAATTCAAAGGCTGTTCAATAAGATGGTCCAAGTTTGATGACACATTACTTATGATGGAGAGATTATAGTGAGTCTGCTGAACTTCCATTATTTACATAGAAAAGTGTAGACTGGAGAATTGTTTCTTAAAGGTATAGTGAAATGGTTAATTTGGGCATTTTATTTTGAAGTTTCAGCCTCAAACGGCAGAATCTTAGTTTTATGAACCAATCAGAGCAGATAAATGCTGAGCAAAGCCAAGGGATTATTTCTAACCAATACACAACCTGTACAGTATATACATATTTTGGCGTGATGATTAAGTTTAAACCGGGTAATACACTGTCTGGATATCATCTTGAATGGGATTACAAACGGAGTATAGTTTGTAATCAAAAGCACCTGTGTTTGGAGGACGATACAGCTATGGGAATAAAACGGGTGAGCTTCATTTTTATTGGCTTTTATTGATGTGGGCCTTGACATGTCATCACGCAGCACGTGTTTTTTTTTGCATCCATTGTTAGGTATGCCCATATGATGACCACGGATGTGGTCTAAACGTGTGAAAAACGTATTTTTCATTTCACTGCACCTTTAATTTTGTATCACAACTAATTATAATTTAAATATTCTTTATTAAACAGGCGACAAACAATTTCACCTGCCATTTCTATTAAACACGCATTGCTGTATGTATGTATCAATAATGCAGTATGTTATTATGCCAAGTATTGCAATGACGTACTAAGTAAACATTTTTACATGCTGTGACAGTGTGTCTGGTATTGTTATCAGTTGGTATCAGTTGTTTATACTGTCGTGGAATTCCGGAGCAATCAGTAATTGATGAGGCAATAGTAGTTGAGACAATATACGACTACCAAGCTAAGTGGCCTTGTGGTTACAGCGTCCACTCTGAGACTGGGAGGTCAGGATTCTATACCCGGCATACCAAAAGCTCTGAAAAATATTTGGACCCAGTGCCTCCCTGCTTGGCATTCAGCATCAATGGTTGGATTGGGGCATATACAGGGGGTGTACTTCAAACTGGGTCTCGCTACAGAAACGGGAGGTTGTCTCCTGCCCTATGGGCCTCATATGGCTCAGCAAGGTTTACTTAAATACCCCATGAACCAGGGGAATAGCGCCATCTAGCACATTAGTGGTTTTACAGGCTAATTTTCATCCATGCTAAAATCCCTAAACTTCTTGGTCTTTTTTTCTATTTTGAAAAACATTATAGTAAAAAAGAATTTAGGGATAAGGGGTTTAGCATGGACGAAAATAAAGCCCACAAGACTTTTATGTACATGTGCATGTAAACACTATGTTTTTAATGGGTTCCCATATTGGACATTTATCATTGAAAACATGTGCAGATTGACCAGTCACAGCTTGGTGTCAAGACAGTCAGTCAGCTATCCATTACTCAGAGTAGAGCTCCCACAGTTTATGCCCTGGTCATTGCACCGTACATACATTTGGCGTTGCGGCTGGTGTGATCCCATTGCAAGATGGTGGCTAGTTTTTCTTGTACTTCTATGCAAACAATGATAACTTAAGTTATACTCACTAGAGCCCTGCAATTGAAAAAGAAAAAAAAACTGGGTCTGAATGCTTTCAAGTCTATGATGAGAGCCAGCCGGACAAGCATAATTATGAATAAACACAGTATTGGAATGATTGTCTCTGTCAAATAATCAGTACAGGAAAAAAAATAAAAAATACCACACATTGTTTGTTGATCCCTTGGTTTTCGATGTGCACACTATAATTGTATTGAGATGTAAAATGTACAGTGTAAGTTACTGACTGGGTGTATCAGTGTGGTTGTACAAATGTCACAGAGGAGAATGTAATTTTGAAACGTTATTACTGACAGGTCATCTAGCCCAGCCCACGCTCTGTCTGTGCCTCTGTGGTGCTGAAAAGGATAAAAACCTGCCCTGGGCACCTCCTCTCTCTCTGTTCTCATGTCTTTTTATTAGTATTCGGGTCCCAATGAATAGTATTAGTATCCGGGTCCCAATAGAAGATGAAGTGACTGGGACACCTTGACAAACTTTGCATTGATTGCATTGGAAATTGTCAAATTCCTGGGGCCATAATTCCTGGGGCATCAATTTGAGTGTTGCAGCAAGCACATCGATTTAATTTTGTTGTGCCAAACTCTAGTATTAGACTTTTCCTTTTTTGTCTGTCTGTCTGTTTGTCTGTCTGTCAAACTGAGTGAGTTTAGCTATTCTTCACACGTATTACTAAGTTAGACCGATCATTATGAGGTGCCCTGCAGTCAGGTAAAACCATAATGCATGATATGCCCTACAAAGCTTCAGCAAAATGTAGCATCTTTGACATATTTCTTCGGGGCCAAGACATACTGATGTGACACAAAATAAAAAAAATGGCCATTGATTTAACCTGAGAATGACAAAAGGAATCATGTCATCACTGACCTTTACTCTATGGCTTCTATTCACTCGCCTTTGATGGCAGCAGAATCGTGCAGGTCGTTGCTATGGTCAAGAAACATGCATTTTGCACAGTGTAGCATTAATGAGACGCAACCTGAAGTACCATCTAATATCATTATGAGAGTGAGTGCGTGCGTGCGTGCATGTGTGAGCGTGCATGTGTGAGCGTGTGTGTGTCTGCAGAAAATTGGTTGACATACTATCTGAGAATTTGAAATATTTGCAAAAAATGTTACATTTTAATCCTTGTGCTCAATATACCCGTACTGCACTGTACTTATATTTGCCCATTGCTACTTTTCGGCTTTCTAACTTCCCATCGTTGTCAAACAAAAATCCAATGAACTCTGATGTGTACGATTAATAGAGAGTCAACAGGGAGGGGAGTGCCGGCCGTTTTTTAATAAACCATAGAAAAGCATTGATTGTGGAAATATATCCATCCTGTTATCCATCCACATAAATGTTGCTTCAATCAGTGTAAACATAACAGATAACAATACCATCAATACCAATAATGCAGGCACACTTTGGCAGGCATGTAGCCCTGTACTCAACATTGCACCATATAGCATAGCATTCAAGCACCTGCAGTAGCCTATAGGCCTAAGCAAAAAAAAAGTCATATGTATAGAACTATATTTCTCTATAACAGAGATGTATGCTATGCACCCCGCACCAGAGCTGAATGTTAAGCACAGAACCATAACTCACACAGTGACATTGGGTCTGTCTGACAACAGTGCCAGTCAGATGAAGTCATTGCCATTCAGCCACACATACTAGTTGAACATTTTTGAAAAATGTGTTATAACTTTGGCTTAGAAATAGGTATTATTGGAAGGTTCTGGATTTCCTCTCAAATAGAACCCAGAGGGTATAATGTGAATGGGAACGTGTCTGGTGAATTAACATCATCAACCAGCTCACCCAAAGGTTGTGTCCTTTCCCCACTCTTAGAGATGATTCTGTCATTGTTAGTCTTTTGGGTGATAGTGAAGTCAGCCATGGCCCAGTTGTAGATGATTTTGTCTCTTGGTGTGAAGAGGCATTTCTACAACTTAATGTCACAAAGACTAAATTGATGCATTGATTTTCGACAACGTCCACTAGCTCCTCAGAGTAGTGCCCTAAATGGCCAAACAGTGGATTTGGTAACCACTTATAAATATCTCGGTTCCATTATCGACAATCATCTGAAATTTGATTCCAATACTGAAGTGGTGTGTAAGGTCAGCAGCGCCTCTTCTGTTCACGGAAGCTAGCCAAATTTCATGTGGATAAAACATTTATGATTTTGTTCTACAGGGCCTTCACTGAGCCCTTAAAAAGGGTTGTTAAGGGGGCTAGCAAGATTGTGGGGGTACAATTCAGCTGTCTGAGCTCTGAGTCATATATATGACGAGCAGGTGCTCAAAATAGCATCATCTATCAGAGCAGACAGCTCTCACCCCTAAACCGGGAATATGAATTCCTACCTTCCGGCCCATGGTTAAAGACTCATGCAACCAAAAACAATAGCTGCAAATTCTCATTTATACCTAACTCCATTTGTGCCATCAACAAGGGAAGCAGGAGGAGGTAGCTGCTGTTTAGTTTCAGGTGTGAGCGGTGAGGATGGTTGTAGTCGCACTTGGTTGCACTTTGGTTGTAGTTGCACTTTATATTTAAATGTAATACTATCTGATTCTGTATTCTTGTGATAATGTACACGTCTGTTCTTGTTTATGTACAAAGTATGTTTTACTGTATGAAAAGTGTTTTTACAGTTTTTTCATCATCTGCTGTAAAATGAATTGCTCCGTTTGGGACATACAAATCAACTTGACCTTACCGTTGCAATGTGATGGTTCTATACCTTCTCTGGTAGGGTATTCTGGACTATTCAACACGCATCTACATACAAAAACAAGTTTATACACACAGGATGAATTAGCATTCATTTGAATGCATTTCAAAAGATACAAATGGAAATGATGTTCATAAATGAAGTGATATCAGAGCGCTATGAAATCGGAACATATGTTACAGTGTGTGTGAATGGTGCATGAATAAATGCCGGAAGTCAGGCTATGTATCTCAATAGCACCATATTCATGAAGAAAAAAACATTTGAAATAGAATCAGCAGACACAAATGTGGCACATGCACAGCTTCCAGCACAGCTCGCGTGCACATGACTCTAGTCAGGTACACAACGAACAGTACTCCAGCACTCATGGATTTCTTAATCTTCTATTTATTGAGGGGGAAAATATACACATCACCTCTGTTTTTTTCACAGTGAAAACGATTCTGTAACTCGCTTTTCAATTTATTGTTGTACCTGTCTGTACCAATGTTATACCGTAATTATTCCCTTAGTGACGTGCACAGACTGCAGAGAGAGGGAATGAACTGGGTAGTTCTGGGTTAGTTGGACAAACTGCAGGGTACATGGTAGGGTGGTTAACTTCCATCATTCACCATATATAATTTCCTTACTACACAAACTGCTTGCAGCTGGGCAAAAAAACAGTGCAAGCTGGCTACAGCAAGGAAATATGACAACACTACATACAAAAAATATCTCATAATACCACAGGCCAGCGGTTCCCAAACTTTTTTGTCCATGCATGAACCCCGTTACCTCCCGACCTAGCACCCCCCGCACACTAGCGCACCCCCCGCACACTAGCGCACCCCCCGCACACTCCAGAGATGCTCAGGACAAGACTAAGCGGCTATGTACAAAGACATTTCTTTATATATATGTCTGCATAGATTATATGCACATGTATGAGCTTGTGCATATAATAGCATATACTGTACTTGCCATATATTGGCATAATAATATGTTAATATATTTCAAATACAACCATAGCACCACCATTACAAGAGGGAGCTTGAGCACCACAGGGGGTGCACGCACCACAGTTTGGGAACCACTGCAGTGTAGGCTAAAGCTGGCAATTATATCATAGGTAGACAATTGAGGTCCGAGTGGCTGGCCACAAGAATAAGAGGAGGAAGACATCATTGCAATGTGTCCCCATTTTAATGTATCTCTATAAAAGTAAGAGATATCTATAATATTTCTTATGCTTTAATTCTTGGAAACCACGGACAAACTCTGACCCTTTGAAGCCGAACCAGGATTATGGAGCACAGTTATGGATCTGTATTAGGGGTGGGGCAAACAAAACAACTGATACTGTGATACACTTCCTCTTGCAACACATTCTCCATAGACTGGCGCCAAGTATTGATATTATATTGCAACACACAGGTGCTTTATATTACAGATTGCCCCTGTAAGCACACCCCTGGCACAATATCTCTACACAGAAGACCCACACACACTTACTGATCATCCTCTCACCCACTCAGGTAGAACCTGCAAACATGCTGTGCTATTTAGAGCCGATTAACAACACAACAGAAAAAGATGGATAGCAGATATTCCCCCCAGTACAACAAACCCAAGCCAACACAACAGCTCGCCGGTGGAGATTAATTGCATACCCTAATTGCCATCTCCTTTCCATGGATCTGACATCCCACATCTCCATTGTCCATGTGTCATAATATGCCTACTCTTCAAAATGTTGCTCTGCACTCCAGAAAGAGTAGTTAACCTTTTTAAAGATAATATATAAAAAATATGATCTTACAGCTGTGCCATTCCAACTCTTTACGCTTTCCTGATCTTTTCCTGAAAGTTTTCAAAAAGTGCATGTTTTGCCTGCAGGATTTAGTCACTGATTAGCCTTGCTAATTCTACTTCTTTGCTACCGAAAATTTGTGTCCAACAGAGGAACTCTATGAATGAATAGAATTAACATATAACACATTGGCAAATGCCCCCCTTTCTGTTATGTTCCGTTTCTGACAATCCACTGATCTAATGAATTGCCAATGGCAAGACATGATTGTGAAGTTCTCAAACGGCACATCTGTGTGTCACACCAGGCACTTACAGGCTTTTAAAAGGGAGCCTGTGGTAAAGACAGACTGCCCTTCCCACTTATATATTTTCAGTCACCAAATAATTGTAATGCTACATCGTATGCTCTACGTGTGTGTGCAGTATCCATGGTTTGTTTTCACATCCTGACCCTTTTGCATGTTATATATTTAATTTCATGTACATTTCAATGACTTGACTTCAGGTTACAAATACCAGACAATAGCTCGGTTGAAACATACATATTTATTGCTTGAATTGTCCTCTTTCTATCTGCAAAAATCCCCCTAGTAAGGTGCAGCTCCTTAACTCCTCATGCATTGAAGGAAGCATGAGCTCAGTTTGGGGCTCTCCCCAGGTTGGCAGAGGGAAAGTAGTGCCCAGTATCACAGCTTAGTCATTGGCACTGGGTGAAAAAAAATGCATTACGAAAAGTCAGTTTATCTCTAGGCTGTCGTGCTTGAATTAAGCATAGTATGTATATTGTTTTCTTTTCTATTGTATTTTGTCATTATTTTTGGAACAGAATATTTTTGAATAATTCCTTGCAAGAAGAAGACTAAATCTGCATAAGAGAAAAGCTTCCGTTTGTCTACTTTATCCACCTTGCCTTCATCAAAGGATTTGTTTTTGCAGAGCATATTGTTTGAATAGAGCAGACATTGTTTTTAAATTGATCATTTTAACGTTTAACATAAAAAAAATGTAAAATCTTACTTTGCCACTAAAGCCAGTGGTCCATGCTGGCACTACTTATTTACACTATATTGGGCTTCTCTTAAACTAATTACAGGTTATAACATCGGATCCCAGGCTTGCTTACGCACAAAGAAAGCCTGGAGATCGTTGAAGTATAAAGGAGGGAGGGGCTCAGCAAGCAAGGTTACGCCAACAAAAGCTGTTGATATGGGTCATATTTGTTTACTGTATGTTGTGCATTTGCAAATACCTCAGCCAATGTTTTAATAATATGTAAATCGTTACATCTAATTCCGACGGGGTCGGAAAAGCACCACTCAATCAAGGTTTTGTCACGCACTAACGAGTGAGCTGCTTGCTCATCCCTCACACTGCTTCAAATGAGAGTTTGGAGATTTGGCCACACGAGACAGGTCAACTCTTTCCATATCTGCAAGCAACAAGTCCTCTCTGTGTCAAAATCAAAACACCATACAATGCCTTACACTCTCTACATTACTGTAATTCACACTTGGTGAATTAACACCTCCAAGTCCACCTGCAATCAGATTGTATCAGCATCACGATAGCCAAGCATAAAGAATTTCACAAGCAAAAATTATATTAATTAGGAACTCTATTCTATTCGTTAACAGTGCAAGGCACAACACGTCTGTAACTGTCTGTGAACCCGTCTGTCTAAAATGTACCCCATATACTGTACATCATCAACAAAAAGTCAGCATTTTTGGATAACATCAAATTGTGGTCGGAAGCACACGACTGTTGCACACGACGAATCATTTCTAGTGACTGTTGTAACAAGAAATTATTATTATATTCTCTAACTGTAAACATGTGTAGCCAATACACCACATTCAAGAAATAAGTTTAGTCAACTAAAACATGCATCACGGCCTACAGTCACATGTTGCCCCAACGCCCAAGGCCAATTTTGACAAACCTGAGTGGCCACTCGTCCCTGCTAGGTTATGTACTAGTCCAAATCCCACAAGAAATATATATCTGATGAAAATAGTGGATTTAACATGTTTGATCTGCAGAAAGAAGTTATCAACAAACAAAAAAATTAACAAACACTTCCATGGCAAGCATGCTGCATTCGCTGAAATTACCCAGCTGGGGATGAGAGAAAGGAAATGTTTCCAGAACTGCTGCAGAAATCAGAGCAGAGCAAATCTCCTTTTAAGAAACGGATCACATCTCCAAGCTCCACAAACTGCTGCTAGTTCTGTGGCAACTTGGGAGATAAGGTATGGAAAGCCATTCACGGGCAGTGACTACATGAAGGAATCATTCAATAAAATATGAGGGCATTTATTCTCACACTTCAAAAACAAAACTTTGAGTGTACAGAAGTTAGTTAGTTTAGTATTACAGAATGGGCGTTACAAAAGAAAATTTAAGATATGCCACTCACTGTCCAAAAGACTGTCAAAGATAACATCATAAAAATGGCAACAAACATCAGTCAGCAAATGGACATCAATTCAAGTCCAGCATACTCAGTTGTCTGAGATGACAACGATATTGACCAGGCAGGTATGTGAACACTGATGGGCAGCATAAAGAAATCATTGAGTTGATACTGCTGAAGGCAAAACACAATTTTAATTTAGAGCGATTTACAGTAAACAAGAACAACAACACATGGTAATACATTACATCCAATACATCATCAAAAATACATCAAAAATCATAAGCAAGAAACTAACATCCGTCTAACAGTAGAATATCTATACGATGAAACTGAGTCTGCAGTTCTGATTGCAATGGGAAGTTCATTCCATAGTTTTGGAGCAAGAAGGGAGAGAACATCTGAGGCTGTTTAATAGTTTTAATAAAACACCAGCCATATGGTGACAGTGGAAGGATTGCCAGATTTTGAGAGAATGTAAACATGAAACCAGAGTGTACAAGTGTACAATAAGCGTCCTGAACCCTTTTCAACATCATCTGTGTTCAGGACTGGCCTGGCGGAGAATAGTCGAGGCCCGAGACTATGTTATGCCAACTTGCTGCTGCACATCCTGTCCTTTGAAAATGGATTTTCTACAAAAATGGATTGGTCTACAATGGTCACCATATCTCAACTCATTTGAACACTCGTACATTACAGAGATGATGGGCCAAAGTGCTAGACAGCGCTCTGCACAACCGTCATTAAACCACTAAAATGAAATGAAAAATTGGATGAGTTAAAACATCAAATGTGTTTTATTTGTTAGAATGGTGCAGCCCTCCAGTAGAGTTCCAGAGACTTGAAACTGTTCACTCACAGCTTGTGAGTTGTGATTGCCCAGTAACACCTTACTAAGACACTTTGCTACACTGCTATACTATAATATACTGTATACTGGGTGTGCTGTGTGTGTGTGCGCGCGCGCAACATTTGCATATTCTTGTCACATCATGCCACATTGTGAATATAATGAAAACTAAATTTAAGTTGTTGTGAACACACTTATAGACATCTGGCAGAGGTAGGTTACTGTATAGCAAAACAATATGACAGAACACAGAAGGATTTGAGGATGTGCAAACTGAGAAAAGAGAAGTCTATTCTGGTTGCATAATGATGTAATGTTAGTCCTGTATAGCCTGTACATCCCTTCCACAAGTCCTACAGAACAATGGCAGGAGGTAGGTAGGCATACTCCTGATTTGATTTGCGTTTCACTGAGCGCACCTTTCTAGTTTGGGTTATGACTTATTGATAACAAAGTACAAGTCTAACTTTTTTTCCATTGGTCTTATGGTTATGGTTAATTGATTGATTGATTGATGATTGTATTCACAGTTTGTAGAATGGCTACGATGATAAATCCACAAAAAGCACAAAGACTTGTTTACATCAGGATCCTCCATTTTCAATCATCAGAACACCTAAAGTCGTACAAATATACACTTTTATGGAGAAAAAAAAGGAAGTCTATATACAGAAAGGGGGGGAGGTGTTCTTGCATTCATGAATAAGCACTCTCAGCCAATTCATTGTTGTTTGCTCTCTCTTGTCAAATTTTTGTCTGGACACATCAAAGGTGTTCATGAAAGGAGTAGCTCCAATCTGAGTGTTTTTCACATCAATTAGCTACAATCCTTTTGACAAGACGACGGGTGCCCCAACAGAAAAGCACCTGTCTTTTTCTTATTCTAATGAATAAGGCAGAATCATTTTGTCCAGGATTCTCTGCAAAGTAATTGGAAGCATATAGGCTACAATACATCAACAAGATTTAAATGTGAATAGAATGTTTTTTTTTTTTTTAGAATTACAGAGACCTTCAGAAAAGGATATCACATTTCCCTGCATGGCATTTGATTATATAACATTCTTAGATAACATCCTTATGTAGATTCAGATTAGTTTATGTAGACCTATAGCATTTCATGTAAACATAGCACTATATAGTATATCGTTATATATGCATATTATAATTAGTATTAGTATAATTCATTTCTACTATTACGTCCTTAGCTCATGTATGTTTCACATTACCTACTCTGTATATGATGTATTAACATGTTTTTCTTTTGTTCATGCTTATGTAAGTCGCTCTGGATTAAGAGCGTCTGCTTATTGCCTAAATTGTAATTGTAAATTGATTACATTGTCTGATTATTAAAAGAGGAACATATCCCCCAGGAAAATAAAAATAAATCATCCATTCAACTGGAAATGGGAGTTTTCTAATACTTAGGTTGCATTTGTGAAGTAGTACTCCTCAGCCAATTTATTGTTTGTTACATTTATTGCAACGATGGGTCGCATTTACTATAAAAACCTGCATCTCCCGTCCGTCCGTCCGTCCATCGGAACGTCAACCATGCCTATGGTCACGCCTCGTGACATTACATGACATCATGTAGAGTCTACAACCATGTCTCCATATATGGTGCCTCGTGACACGTCACGCCACCATATTTTGGGCTCTGTAATCATGGGACTGGGTCTACCAATTCCTGAAATTCCTTCCCAATTACTGTAGGTGGCTAAAACCTGACTAAATGTTTCTTGTTCTCATGCCACAAAAAACAACATGTGAGTAGACGTATAGGTCTATGTGTTGACACAAAAATTAAGTGTGTGTGTGTGTGTGTGTGTGTGTGTGTGTGTG